>ML809166.1:32206-46608 GCA_009831015.1 Picea engelmannii
GGGGGGATGTAAGGACCTAATCTTAAATGGCTTCAGGCACCTTCATTACATGGTCACCTTGGTGGTCATTGGCAAACAAATATGGACATGATGAAAGGTTGATGGCTAGAAGATTAAGTTTTGGGCACCCTTGCATAATGGCAAGGTGCACCACAGACATGTCAGGGGCCCTTTATAAGACTAGGTACACCACATACCTTAGTGGATCACATCAGTTGTATGCATTAAGAGAAGCTTGTAAGGGAACTTAGCGAGGGAAGACAAAGTTGGGGTTATGGTAGATGACCTCATCTGATCCACAGGTATGATGCATGATGGACAAGATTGGCATAAATAACTTGACTAGATTTTATAGACTTGGGTGATTGGGCTACATGTAGACCCAATGAGTTGGGTGTTCCACACTTGGATGTTGCGATAGATGGTAGAAATTCCCTCACACATAAGCATCTATGGAGAACAATCATTGTATGCACTCATTGGGTGCACATTCATTGGAGGAACTTGTTGGGTGCACGATCCCTTGCTTGGTGTGCTTGGGAACACTTGTTGGGTGCGTGGCACTTGGGGCACAACACCACTATACATTGGATGGTTGGTGGACAAGTCATGAAGGGGGTAGAGGCACCATAGAGCATATTCAAATTTGGTGATGTGGGAAATTAGGTCCACTTTAGAGTAAAGGAGCTTTCAAGTGAAAGTAAATTCTCATATAAAAGGAGGATGCCACAAAAGTGCAAAGGAATCCAAGAAAGCAATAATGTAGGAGATCATTCACCAAGAGTGTAAAGGATCTCTATGCTTGCGCTAAGTCTAGAGTTGGAACAGTAGGGTGAATTGTATTGGATGAGTGAGAAGGAGAGTAAGACAATACCTATAAGAGGTAGGCCTATGGTTTCTTTGAGCATACTATAGGGATGTGATAGGTGGTATCAAAGAATACTCTTCACCACTTTATGAAGGAAATGTGGTATCATAGTTTATTTTGAGATAATTTTGGTGTTCTTCACCACTGTCACTATTGTGACAAGTGGTATTATAGAAATTCAATCATTCTTCATCATGTCTAAGCGAACTTATGGAAAAGAAACAATATTTGGGACAAGTGTTTAGGAATCCACAAGAGTGGCTTGAGGACTAAAAATCATAGTCTTAGTGCCTTTTTGTAGTAGGAAATCAAGACAATTTGTTCACATAGAAAAATGAGTTATCTTGTTGTTGTTTTAGGAATTTTTCAAGCTTGAGGAAACAAGGTAAACAAATTATTATAGACTTGAGAAGTATTTTCAGATGTGCCTAGAGGGTCGACCCATTTATACATTGTGACATGGAAAGCATAAAGAAAGAGTCATGTGCATGTGACGATGCTAGAGTAGACTAGTGCATGGGATGAAGCTTAGGTTTAGAAGTTGCAAAATTTGACAAGCCAAGTAGAGACTTGAGCGCTACCTAATTTGGGATTGCTTAGGAGGAAGGATTCCCAAGATGACAATAAGATTATAGCAAGGAAGTAGTCATAATTTCCTAATTCCATAGGTAAGAATATTGTTTGTTTCCTTTGTTACCATAATCATTTTTCCATGGATTTTTTCGAAGACGAAGTTGGAAGACTTGGAATAAGTCCAAGTGCAACCAATTCTAAAGTTGAATATAGCAGCCTTGGGAGCAACCTAAGTGCAACAGACTTAGAAGGAAATGTTGGAGGTTATGGGTGACTAGACAGTAGGTTTGGGAAAGTTCATGGTAGAAGGTAATGAATATGGTTTGCAAGGTGAGGGAAGGAATGATATTTGTTTTTTGAATGTAACCATGAGTGGGTTGAAGGTGGAATCCTTAGTAGACATTAATGAAACCCATATCTTTGTAAGTCAATAGTCCACTACAACACTTCACCATAATCCTAAGAGAAACATGGCCATGTTCAAGGCGGTGTACTCAGTAGTGAATCAAATAATGAGAGTAGTTTGTTCTACACCTTTTAAGGTTGGGGAATGGATTAACAATTTGGACTTGACAATGGATTTATTGGATGGACATAGAATCATCTTGGGGCAATAATTTCTCAAGCTTTCCAATGAAGCTCTTGTGCCCCATAAGAATTGTTGGATGTTCATAGATGTAACCAATACTTTTGGTGTGCTTATGATGACTATAAGGAATTTGGGAAGGATGCCAAGAAATCCAAGAACGATTGAACAAAGAAAAATATGTCCATCTTTTCCTCAAACCATTAGGTCATTCCTAATGAGAATTTTCTAAAGAACCTTATCCACATGTGCACTAGGCTCCACTACCCATTCCTCAGCCAATGAACCCCCTTTCTATGAGTTAATGAGAAGACAATGACATGTGGCTATCAAGTCCACCACCAACATTTCTACCACTAACTTGTCTAGAATCCACTAAGTCACATGAACTTGGTTGAGTAGGACTTAGTTGCATTTGATAGATTGTAGCTTATGGATAATTTATGGGCAGACCTTAAGTGAAGATGCATAGTTTGGTTGTAGTAGGAATAGGTTGGCCAAGATCCTATGGCTAATGCATGACAATATCACATGACCTTAGGTGTCGAAACAAAATGGGAAGTGCAAGTTTGAAACACAAAATTTAGGAAGATTATAAGTTTGTGACATGTGGTATTAGATCTAGATTCAAATGTGGAAATTATGGAAGTGTCTCTTCACCACCAACACCCCTTTCATTGGAGGAGTTGATATGCCCATGTTGATGAGAAAATTAACAATTAAAGTGGAGGAGAATGTAATTACCCAACTTGAGGTGTCATTTGCAATGACATGATGGAGGGTGCATAGAACATACTTGACAAGTTGCACGACAAGTACAAATGTTTTGGTAGCCTTGATAACCAACTCACAGTGATTCATGAGATGACTAGGTGATCCAATAATCCTTAGATGTAAAAATAACTCTTAAATTACACATAAACATCCGACCCAATTAAGTAAATGAAGATCGCTTGACTATTTGTAAAAACACATGTGAATATGCTTATTTGTCCATAAAATTCATTGATACTGATGAATAGCTTGAAAAATGTGTTGAAAGATTAATTAATTGTCAAAAGAATAATTGTTTACAGATTAATTGTCATTATATTGGTTGTCATTGATGTCAACCCTTGATTTGCATGTCAAGGTAAAAGAGTTGTAAACATAAGTTAACAAGTTGCATGTCAGTTGCATGTGCATGTCCGTTGCATGAGATCCTCATCAAAAGTTAACAAGTTGCATGCCAGTTGCATGAGATCCTCATTAAAACACAGAGAAGAGTCAATTGGATATCACTTATGTGAATCACTTCTGAGAATATAGGTTGGATATCTAAGGCAGTGAGTCGAAGGCAGAGAATTCTAGTGAAGTAAGAAGTTTGCAGGAGCCGAGAGTACACAGAAGAAGTTTCAAATAGATATTCTATGAGTAAATACGTGACTTTTAGGAGGAAAAGCAAGTACATCTGTGGGCTGCAGTGAGGAAAAGTGTGGATACCTATGAGCATACAGTGAATAGGGTCATGGACCTGTGAGGAAAATTTGTGAAGATTAGGGATCTAAAAATCAGGTCAGCTACAAGATTGAATTTATGTCTTCATGTTTGTGTTAGAGTAAATATTCTAAAGAAATCATGAACATGTATGTCTTAGTGATTCATAAGAATTTGATTTGGAGAATTCTCTTGTGAATCTTGGTTTGAGGTATGTGTGGTTGCATTCTTGATGAGATATCAATATTAGTAGCAACAATAAAGGTATCATAAAAAAAAAACAATAGGTTATCAGTTTCAGTGACAGAGGTAGTGACATATTGGTCTACATTTATATTTTAGGTTAGTTGAACGAGGCAAGGAAAGGGGGTTGTAGCCTCCTTCTAGTTGGATCCAGTAAATTAGGGAGTTGGAGCTTCTTTCATGTTGCATCCTGTAAATAGGGGGTTGGAGCCTCCTTCCATTTGTATATGGAAAAATAGGAAGTTGGTGCTTCCAATGAATGTACTCTTTGATAAATAAGAAAATCATTCCGTAGTTTTTTCCTGCAATGGATTTCCACGTAAAATTATGGTGTACTGTGTTTATGTGATGTCTATGCATTGAATTATGGTGTTTTGAATGCTCATGATAATTATCGGAGGTTTTGTATTGTGATTAAAATTACTAATTGTGCTCATACTGATTCACCCCCCTCTCTCAGTATTCCAACAATTGGTATCAGAGCAGGTCCTTCAGAAAGTAGTCTAACCATTGGAAGGAGATCATGGAATACACTAATATTGTAGCACCAATGTTTGACGGCTATAACTATACCTTATGGAATTAAATGATGATTGTTTTTTTATAGGAACATGGATTTGATGTTTGGAAATCAGTAGTAGATGGGTATAAAACACTAGACACTCCCCCAACCGACATATATGGAGAGAAACACAGTGAAAACAAATCGAAGGCTAAAGGTGCTATTCTGAGCAATTTAGTTGATTTAGTATTTTCAAAGTTATGCATTGTGACAGTGCAAAGGATATTTGTGATAAACTCCCAAATATTTACGAAGGAGATGCCAAAGTTAAGGGAGATAAGCTTCAAATTTCCAGAGCTAAGTTTGAATAGTTGAAGATGAAGGAAGATGAAGACATTGCAGCCTACCTTTCGTGAGTTGATGAAATTGTTAAAACTATTAAGGGATTGGGAGTAGAAGTTGATGACTCAGTTGTTGTTCAAAAGGTATTGAGGTCTCTTCCTATGAGATTTGATCCTAAAATATCATCCTTAGAAGAAAGAGTAGATCTCGGTACATTGAGCATGGATGAGCTACATGGAATATTTACAGCCTATGAAATGAGAACATAATAGAAGAACCCAGTCACGAAGGAAGAAACTTTCAAGGCATCCAAGAAGACAAAGAAGAAGATCAAGCAAAATTCAAAACCATGTTGTAGCTGTAGTGATGATTTAGACAAAGATGAAGAAATGGCTAAATTTGTGAGGAAATTACATAAAGGAACCAAAAAGTATAAAGGTATGCTTCCATTGAATTTTTTTAATTGTGGTGGTATTGGTCATTTTGGTTCTAAATATCCTCATAAGAACAAATTTAGAGATGAAGAAGAAGCTTAAAAAATGGAAAAGAAATATCAAAAGGGAAACAAGAGAAGAAACAAAAGGAAATTCTTCAAGAAAAGTTTCTACTCAAAGGAGGACAATTCCTCATCAGACGAGGAGGATAATGCCAATGACAGTGATTCAAAAAGAGTACTCTTCATGGAAGTAGAAGATGATTTCGAAGAAGAAGGTGAAGTCTATCTCAGAGCGGAGCTAATCAGTGCATTAGAAGAACTTAGGAAGGAAAGAAAGAAAAATGAGTCACTCAAGGCATGGTTAAAAATGAAAGAGGGATATTAGAATTCCAACTCTGAAGAACTAGAGAAGATGATCACGAGTCTAAAAAATCAAATAGAATAAGGAAAAATAATTGAGGAAGTACTTATAAGTCATTTAGAAGAAAAGGAGAAAATGATTGGAATCTTGGAAGCATAAATAGTCTCTTTAAGGAAATGTCTTCAGAAGAAAGATATGCAACAAAAGTGCACCCGAATATTGGATCAAAAAATCAACAGTCAAATACCATCTGATGACAGATCTAGACTAGGATACAATCAAGTAGAGAATGATAAAGGATTGATCTCCAAGACAACAAAACATGAACCAAGAAAAAGAAGCTATGCAGAGATAGTGAAAGATTCTGTCAAGAAGGAAGAATGCATGCCCCCAAAGAAGAACATTCCAGAAATAAAGAAGATTGAAGAGGACAAATTCAGAAGGAGTGCATCTACTTCCAAGTATCAAAGATTCTTTTATGGTCATTGTTTTAATTGTGTTAATTTTGGAAATAAAGCTATAAATTGCAAAGCCTATGACAAGAACATAAGAAACTATGCAGGGTACTTAAATAATGGTTATCCCAGAAAATATTATGAAGTATACAAAAGAAACCAATTTTTTTTTTGGTTCATTGAGCAATGAAGTAGAATGCTAAAAATGCAACAATTTTGGACACATAACGAAGAATTGCAGATTGACTATTCCACCCAGAGAACCAAATTAAAACATCAATAGGCAGATATCAAAACCACAAGAGACATGGAAAAGAAAGAAGAATCAATGCTCACTTTCTCTACAAGAACAACATAGGAAAAGTGATTGGTATGTTGACTATGGTTGTTCAAAGAATATGAGAGGTGACAAGAACAAGTTTCTAACTCTGAAGAAAGAAAGAGATGGTTATGTGGCTCTTTCCAATATCGAATGTTACAAATGCCACAATTATGGTCATATAGCTCAAAATTGCAGAAGCTTGATAGAGCCTTCCATTAAGGAAAACACTAATGGTGGATACGAGAAATTTTGGAGAAGAAAATAAAACCAAGAAGATATTATTAATGAAGAACAAATTCCAAAGATCGTATGTACAAGGATTGCAATAGTACAAGATTAAGATGATGAATCCACAGGAAAAGTGGAATATGTTAGAACTCAGGAAGATGATGAATCTACATATGATGAGGAATATTAATCAACATTAGGGGGGGATTCATCCATTGTTCTGAGCCATCTAACTTGGAGACTCCCAATAAATATGAATATTGAATAAGGGGAGTCTATGTAGTAGCTCTATAGATCAGATAACCATCCTTCGAGCAATTTGAAGTGTTTGCAGATTTTGGACATTCACTTTCAGAGTGGTTTGATGACAAGAAGTATAGATAAATTTTTTGATTGTTTGAGAAGCAACTTTCAGACCACATTCCTATGCAGGTATCAACTGGCAGTTACATAGGAAAAGGTTCATGATTTTTCAAAGGTTCATTCCACATATGCATTCATACAGGGATATATTCAATACAAATTGTTTCAGACATACATAGTTCGATTTATAGATTAAGAATCAGTATTCCCATGCAGATATAAGAGGAATATCTATGAAAACACATGTATGTGATACATCTCTTTGTAATATTGTACTCTGTTGAGGTACACCATTGATGGTACTTGCTTGATATATCCTATGGTACATGGTGTATGGCATGATTGACTGATATAGTATATGATTGAGATACATTATTGGTACATAGTATGGTACATGTGTTGATGGTTGAGGCATATGGTACAGGTTATGGTTCATGGTTGATGCACGGTTTGGTACAGATGTTGGTGCATGGTTGATGCACTCAGTGTCGTACAAGTTGTGGTACATGGTTGATGTTTGGTATGGTACAGGTTGATGGTTTGATGCATGCTTTGGTACATGGTTGAGACACATATCTTGTCATGGTATGTTGGTGATCTTGGTGAATGCTTGGTAAAGGCATGTGTTGGTGATGTTGGACATCTAGTTGAGAGGTGTCCTTGGTAGATGATCCATGCGAGAGGATCTGGTTGAGTATCAGTATTCAATATTTGACATGTGTCTACAACAACAAGGGTTTAGGAAAGGCAATGCAGACATCAATCTCTACATAAAGGTAAGTCAAGATAGTATATTGATAATTGAAGGTTATGTTGATGACATTATATTTGGAAGTGATGATGACAGGATGAGTAAAAAATTTGCTAAAGACATGCATAATGAATTCAAATTTTCATTACTTGGTGAGTTATATTTCTTTTTGGGACTCCACATATGTCAGCAAGATACATGTATTTTCATCTCCTAGACCAAGTATATCAAAGAAATGTTAAAGAAGTTTGGAATGGTAGCATTGCTACAAAAAAAACCTTTAGAGGCGGTCATTTTCCACCTCCAAAAGTGGAATTGGCAGGGGTTTTAGAATTAGCAGGGGTTCTGCAAAAACCCCCCATAAAGGCACCACTGCTAAAATTCAAGCCTTTTAGCGACGGTTTTTGATGAGATATAAACCATCCCCAAAAGTGACTTTTAGGGGCAGTTTTGAACCGCCCCCAAAAAATGACTTTTGGCGGCGGTTTGGAACCGCCCCTAAAAGTCACTTTTTGGGGGAAGTTTTGCACTGCCCCTAAAAGTCACTTTTTAGGGAGGTTTATATCTCTTCAAAAACCGTCGCTAAAAGGATTTAATTTTAGCAACGATGCCTTTATTGGGGGTTTGGAACCCCCTCGAAGAGTGAATTTTAGGGGTGGTTTAGATCCCCCTACGTAGCAACCTACAGGGGCAATTTATATCTCTTCAAAAACCGCCACTAAAGGATTGAATTTTAGCAGTGGTGCCTTTAGGTGGGGTTTGGAACCCCCCTAAAAAGGTGATTTTTAGGGGTGGTTTAGAACCCCCTACGTAACAACCTACAGGGGCGATTTATATCTCTTCAAAAACCACCGCTAAAAGGCTTGAATTTTAGCAGTGGTGCTTTTGGGGGAAATTTGGAACCACTCTCGAAAAGCGAATTTTGGGGGTGGTTTAGAACCCCCCTCGTAGTAATCTATGAGGGCGGTTTAGAAATCATCTGGTAGCAACTTTTTGGGCTAGTTAGAAACCTCCCTTGTAGAAGCGTATGAGGTCGATTTAGAACCCCCCACGTAGAAAATTATGAGAGCGATGTATAACCCTTGTCGTAGCAAGCTATGAGTGTGGTTTAGAACCTATGTCATATCAATGTACAAGGGTAGTTTCGAACCCCCCTTCGTAGTAACCTACGAGGGCGATGTAGAACCCACCTCATAGCAATCTATGAGGGCATTTTAGAACCCCCCTCATAGATTCTTATGCAGATGGTTAATAACCCCCCTTGTAGAATCCTATGACAGTTGTTTAGAACCCCCCTCATAACAACTTATCGAGTCGGTTTAGAACCCCCTCATAGCAAGTTACAGAGTTAGTGTGGAAGACCCTATAACAATATACAGGGATGGTTTGAAACCCCCCTCATAGAAACTTACGAGGGTGATTGAGAATACCCCTCATAGCAACCTACAGAGGCAATTTGTATGTATGTGGGTATATATATATATATATACATATATTCATGTTTAATATTTTTTTCTTAAAATTTCTTTTACATTATTGATTTTAATTTGAGTTGTTATTTTTAAATATTATGGTAGGCCCACTTTTTTCATGTGTCACATCAATATTATGCACAAACACTATATATATCTCTCAGTGAAATGCACCTCACTTATCATAAGTCATTATCACTATAATGAAAAAAAAAAAAACCATGGCACAACTTTCCTTGGAGAAGTTTAGCAATGATCCCCTTCATATGCATTAAAAATTGAATGACACCCAGGTAGACTTTGAAATATTCAAAATTTATATCAAAAACATTTTCAATATGCACATTTTTCATAAAAATTAACAATTGCATTCAAGTAAACAATGCAGTCAAGTAATTGGTAGATGCACATTCAAAACATTTAAGAGTATAAACGTGTAATTTTCAATTTCATAGATACAATTAAATGATAATGGATAGATAAATAATAAATAATACTTATTTATCAGCATCCAACCATGCACAAGGGCTTCACTGAATGAACTTGTGAAATAACACGTTCATTCGTGAGTTATTAAAGAATACCCCTAATTTCACTAGATATTGAAAAATCCTCCCCAAAATCCTTTATTTCAACCCCCTCCCAATACATATTTACAATTTTAAAACCCCTATTTTTACTGGGTATCTTATGTATCCATTTTTTTTCATGGCATTTTTAATATCCCTTTTTATTTCTACCCCCTAGTATGAAAACGTAACATAACTTTTATACACCTACAAATCACAAAAATAATTTGTAAATAAGCAAACATGTGCACTAACATCCCAACATAGCAATATGTCACTATAATAAGATAGCCTTGGGTTCAAGGGTTTGGTGTTATACTACCTTTACCCCTTTCTTTAATCTAATACATGGTCATGAATTTTTTGAGAATGGGGATTTATTTAACTACAAAATATCATAGTAGAGAATCCTTTTACATAAACTTGTTTTGCATCTCCATACAAAAAACACATGAAATCACATAAGATTGATGGCTTTAACTTCTTGCAAAAAAAAAAAAACCTTATAGTTGAAGAACCTAGTTGCATTTAAAAAAATGCACCATAAATAAAAAGTCAAATATTTCCTTATGATTAACTTTATTTAAATTTTTTTATAACCAAGTACCCAAACACGAAAGACCACTGATTGTAAAACCCAAAAGCATTTTAGATTCATGGATGAAAAAATACAACAAATAGGAAGTTGAGGAGATTCCATGGGCCCCACCACTTGACTACCTGTGACTCGTCTTAAATTGAACTTAAACCAAGTATTAAAAGAGTTATAGGATCTACTAGTAGGAAAGAAAATCTCCTTTTTGATAACAAATATAATGTTGTGTATTGCCAATTACACTTGCTACACTTGGATAAAAATGTTTTCGGCTACACTTGCTTATTACTTGTAGGTATTGTCAACCAATCCCTGTAATTAGTTTATTCAACTTTAAGTGTTTTATATTGGTTTATGTAGAGATTAAAGTACACTACAATCAAGTTTCATGGAAAATCTAATTACGCCAATATATCACACAAATTTTTAATAATTTAAAGATAAAATAAAGCTACATTCATTTTTCATGGAAAATCAAGTACACCAAAAGATTAGTGAGAACATGAATAATTCATATCAAACTCAATGGGTTTTCGATGTGTTTTCTCTTTTTGCCCAGTAAATCATAAATGCAACCATGCTTGGAAAGTGCTTATAAAAAGTATCACAAGGACGCCCCAACCTTATATATTAAGAAACCACATAAACAATAACTTCTTGCACTTAGATAAGGAACACTTGTTGCAAATTTGAGTCATTTTTATTTAGTCAATTGAACGTCAATACAATACTTGAATAGGTGATTGGGCATTAAGAGGATTTTTTTCTTGTGAATTCTTGATAATCTCTATTTGAAGATAAAAAAAGTACCATGGATTCAATCGAGAGATTAAGTTGTGGATATATTCTTAAACTTCCTTTGCTACAAGGAGACATCAAGATAAGTATTCATTTGTTGTGTTAGCTAACGTTTATATCTTGGTTTGATCACTTACAAAAATGTGAAATGTGTATAATATTTCAAAACATTGACAATAATTTAATATGTATTTGTTAAATTCGAGGCTTATGCATGGCTCCTTATTCGGTTCTCACATTCTAGCATGACTTGGAGGAATTCTGCAAATTGCCTACAAACATCGAAATATTTCTCATGGGTGGTGGGATGTACCTCTAGGAAGTAGCATGTACTCATTGGAGATAAAATTTGACAAACAATAAAGGCCTTCTGGAATATACTTTTGCATGCCCAAGGGAAGGCCCTACCTATTCAGAGTCCAGACATCAACACCATGGTGGTTTGCAATATGAATCTTCGTTAGAGATACCATAGCTATTTAATATTTAAATTTACATAAAATTTAAAATAAAAACAAAATTTAAATTTAAAAGAAATATTAGAGCGCTACACAACCTCATAGTCTTGCCAACAACAATACAATATAATTTTATTATGTAGCCAACATCTCTGAGAATTTGCATTAATTGAGAATTGCAACTATTTTCATCTAATTTTTATTTACCATAGTAGCTTGGCACCAATGTATGTGTGTATATATATAACAAGGTAACATTTTCAGATTGGTGGAAAAGAGGTATCCACAAGATTCTAAAGTGGGTCTCGTTATGGAAACTGCCCCCCAACTTACCACTCAACCAACAAACAATTGACAAAGATTATTAAAATATAAGCTAGCATACATTTCAAGATGCATATCACTATATATGTCACAATTTCATGTCCCAAAATAGAGTAAAAATATGCTAATGAGTGTTGGAATTTGGTGAAAACGAATTCCTCCAAGGAGGGATTTAGATCCTATTATTCTGCGTTGGTTGCAACTAAATAGACCAAGTTAGAGCATGGATAGGAGTGCATTTAATAATCAGTTTCTTGTGTAAATGTATATAAATTCATGTAAGCTCGTAGAGGCAGAGGAGATGGGAGGATGTGTGGGAGAGGATATGAGAGAGCTTGCAAGTCTACTGTAATCTCCATGATCTAAATAATAAGACAACTGATATCTATGCTTGGTGGACGTAGCCCAACGTTTGGGTGAACCATGTGAATTATGGTAATATTCATTTCCAGCTACAAACATTGTTCTAGACTGATTCTTTCTCAACCACGCAAACATTTTTGGGGTGGTTCCTATGGCTTGCAAGACTGGCATGGACTTATGATGCCAGAAACTACTCGGAATAGACATGTCTCAATGTTGGCATGTGCATACTCAAAACAAGCCTCAAGGACTTTTTTTCTCAATTACACTAGAGCTAGTTAAATAATTAATATTAAATGTTTGAATAATATGGAAGTTGATGATTGTATTCAACCTGATGAGGATGAAATTCTACAAGGGTTAAATGACTTATATGTGGGTGATCAAAATATTATAGCTAATGACCCACTTTAATTTGAATACCTATAGTAGGTCATAAAGCATTTATTCAAAGCCATAGAGACTTCCGGTACATTTGAACAAAAATTAAAGAACATGACACTGAGGTGGCAACAAGAATAGATGAATCCAAGAAGACATATGCCATATTATAAACAATTGGTAATTTAAAGTAGAGAACAAGAGATTACAAATATTGATCCATGATGGGTGGCATTAACATATGATACTTGGCCAACCTCAAGAGAGATGCACATAAATTTGTAAAAGGTGAAAGACATAAGAATCAAAATGCAAAGACAACTAGAGAGGAGTTCCCTTTTAATCAATAAAGAGGGAGAACCAACATCATTCATGAAATAAATAACAAGCAAGTTCGGGGAAATTGATTAAAATATCAAGGATGATGATGTCTTCAAGGTAGCTTCAGAAATGTTGGAGAAAAGGACAGTGATAAAAATAATATCTCAAAAAAATGACGTTGGACAACAAAATTTTAAATGGTATGGATAAAATTTGGAAACTAGAGGGTGGTACATTAAGGTTAAGTTGTTACAAGATTTTGGAAAATGGTTTCAGATGTGTTTTTCTTTATTTGAAGAGGAAACCAATGCATTTGTTCTAAATAGGATATGAATAATAGTTGTAGCTACCACCTATTTTTAGTATTGGAGGGATGATTAATTCTTCCCAGAGCATGACCTCGATATATTTATCTTTTGTGGATTGAGTTTCAGAGTATGCTAGAAATTGTAGAGTCTACATTGAAAATATAGCGAAGCCTTTTGGATGTCAATTGATGGGAGAGAAGAAAGATGAACATTCTATTAGCCAAGTGCGCCAATTTACATAGAGATAGAATCTCCTGAAAATAATTCAACTCCACTTTCTCAGTTGCATATGTGCAAAAGGTTATGTATTTAAACCTTATAAATGCTTGTTTCAAATTATTTTCCCCTAATCATCTTAATAAAATGTCATCCCCTCCAAAATTAGGGATAGTAAATCGGATAACAATGTTGGAGCTTGGAAGCAAGGAATATAAACCCAAAGAAAATCAAAGACATGATAAGACAAAATCTAAAGTGGATGGATGGACTAATAAAAACATGAAAATAGAAAAAAGAAAAGTTAACAAGAAGGTGTCCTTAAAGAGTATGATTCTCGATCCCAAATTTGGTTTAGTGCACCATCAAAATGAGAAGGCTCGAGTATTACTACAAATACATCAAGTAGAGGGATTGGACAATAAAAAGAGTTCTTCACAGGAGTCACATAAGAATAACCAAGTGTTTTTTAGGAGGAACAATAGTTGTGAAGACCCTAATGACTCCCACCCTCCTATAAGTAGAAGTAAATATAGTAGCTTATAGGTTGGACAGATCCCTTTAGGACCTCCCTAATATAAATGTGGATAAAAGTGGTTGTTAAAATGTCTAATGCATTCTCAGCCCATGGATAAGGACTTACTAAATAATACTCATGGAACTTGAATTGATGTCCTGGAATGTGATGATTATGGTCCTTTAGAATATGGGAGAAGATACCTCAGATGAAAAACTATTCAAGACAATAAACTAAATATCATTATCGAAAGAGTTAAAGTCAAACGACTTTCAACTTTATCTCCTATGCATGGAAGTTGCAAGGGGAAATACCTCTGTATCATCATGAAGAGGGATACAATTAGGGATCAATCTATGAAGTAGCATCTTGGCCAACCCCCCCACATAATTCAGTAAGTGAGAGGACATTGCTACTAGACATTACTAGATTATTGTATTACTAATAGGTATTGTGAGATTGTCTTGTTCACTCTATACCCACATACATCCCATAAGGTAGAATGAAACTCTGATATTGGATTTCAAGGTCACTTTCTAGTTGCTACCAAAAACTAAATCATTGAGGGGGGGGG
>ML809166.1:74043-85246 GCA_009831015.1 Picea engelmannii
CATATCATAGATCATTAGTTATGCTATGGTTTCTTGTTATTTTAAACACTCTATGATGAATCTGGTCGTATGTATTCTAGCTACAACATTGTTTTAATATCACTCACAGGATTGCGAATGGGGAATTGATAAATCCTATTAAATTTGAACATGTTATATTAGCTTAGTACTGATTTATGAATTGTTATCTTCCTTCGAATTCATATATGCAACCACATGCTATAGAACCAAAATACTCATAAATTTCGTTAGGTGAACATTCAAGGGGTAATTCTATGATATCTCGGAAAACTTAGTCCCGAGAGATACCACAATAAAATAAAAGGTCAAAGTATTGTGATTCATTTGTTTCCTTTCCATAGTTTACATTTGATTTTCTAGTTCTCTTTTCTGTGTAAACTGCACAGAGTGCCTCGTAAGTATATATGAAATCTCAGGTTGACATAATTAATGAATGAGCATAATACAATTCTAAACAATTAAAAGTTGTGTTTTTACCTCATCATTTTACTGTCGTTGTCGAGAAAGCACTCAAGGAATTAGGACTTTAGCCTTAGGATCATTGTAGGAGAAATGCCAGGCTAAAGGGAAACCCCTAGGAGGTTTACAACTACCCTCTGACATCCCTTTCCCAAAATATTGTGCTTAGAAATCGTCATAGGATGCATGAATAGAGGCACTAATAAACCTCGTGGACATGGTGCAGGCACCACCCGTGACACTAATAAACAGGCTAGTAAAAGTGGAGAAAAACAAGACCCTCCAAAAACCCCTAGTACTCATTGTTACTCAAAAGTAGCATCCAACAATCTGGAAGAGCCATCCGAAATAGACTCTACTGTTGGGTTAGTCATAGAGCCTCCTTCCTTTGAATCTCCCCAAAACCAATACTATCCCATCGAAGGATCTGAATCGAAAGAACATAGTAACCCTATCGAAGAACCAGAAAACTTTGTCGCCTATGAAGAATATTTGTGGGGAGAAATAATTTTAAACATGGGAGAAGAAATGGAAACATCGAAGCAGAAATAACCAATCACATTTGAATTTCCTATTCAGGAGTCTAAGAGCATACTTCAAATGAAAAACATTCCACCCTCTTCTTTATTGAATTTTCGTGGATTGCCTAGCGAGGACCCTAACACCTTCCTCTCTGAATTTGATGTCCTTTGTTGAAGCTATGACTATTATTTTGATGCCCATAAACTTAAATTGTTTCCTTCTAGCTTGAAATAATCATTTCTTCGTTGGTTCATGGGACTCGAAGGAAATTCTATCAGAACCTATCAGAACAAAATGAAGCAAATATTTCTCAAGAAGTATCAGGATTACTGCAAAGTAAGGGACATACAAGAAGAAATTTTTAGAATGACATGGAAGGAGGAAGAAACCCTCGAATATTATGTAGAGAGGTTTCAATACAACTTACAAAGGACTAAGAAAAACACACTTGATCCCAAAACATTATGCATTATCTTTCTCAGACGAATCAAGGATGATTGTATGGATGCATTAAATCTCATGGGGGGCAGGGATATCTCCCAGATGACCTGTGACTATATATGTGAACTGTGTAAACGCTATTCATGAGGTATTGATAAGTCTAGGAAAGGCCCCCAGGATCTAGTCTCCAAGGTCACAAAGTCGTCAGGAGGAGGAGTTACTAGAACCGAAATAGGAAACATGTTGGACAATTTTAAAACTGATATCCTTAGTTTGCTTAGCTCCCAATTGGATACTTTCCAAGAAAAGAAAAAGAAAGAAGAATTCGACCTAGCATTAACCGTCTTATTTTCTAGATGTTGAAAAAACACCCTCTAAGGGAGTGTCCTTTAGAGAACATAGAAATATGTGGTATCTGCGAACAAAATCATGATTCTAAGAGTTTCCCTTCCCTACCTGAACTAAAATAAGTCTACCAAGGGGCCACTGGGGAAACAAAAAAAAATTGTTTTCTGGCCCAAAAATGACCATGGTCGCCCAAGGCACCAGGCATGACACAAGAGAAATCCCAATTTCTTTCATACTATACTCAGTATCAATATCCACAACAAAATTGGTATGCTTCCATGCCTTGGAAACAGTGGCAACCCTAGATGTAGAACTAGCCTTGGAAATAAGGTTGGAGAGGGCCTAATCTTAAACAGTCCACTCCTCAAACACACCCTCCAATTCAACATCAACAACAACTACAATTACCATCCAACCAACCTCCTCCACAACCTATGCAATTACCAGCCCAACCAATACCAAATCCAAATAATAAAGTAGTTCAGCCCGCCTGCAACGCTGAACTACCCTTCTTTCCCACATATGTCATTTCTCCTATGGAATTTCAAAACATACATCTACGATCGAGAAGAGTAGTTCGGGATCAAACCTCACCCATCATTCAAGAACATGATGATGAGGAAAATCCCCCCGAGTTAGACAACCAAGACACTAATCCCTCCGAGGAAAAACAAAACATCTCTCATAAACACTCCGATGAGCATGAATTACTCTCATAACCACCTTATCCGGAAAGATTAAATATAGAAAGGACCCCCACACAACCAGAACTTGACCTTTCGAGAAATTCAAAATGTGTGTGTAAAGATTCCTATGTTCCAAGTTATTAAGGATGTTTTTATATATGCTAAGCTTGTTTGGGAACTCTGCCTAAAGAAACTAGGAAGGAAGAAGAAAGACCCAAAAATTGTTCATGTCATAGGGAAGCTATCCGATCTAATGCTAGGAAAAGATTTATGGCCAAATACATGGATCCAGGAAGTCCAATGGTCAAAGTCAACGTTAATAACATTTCCATCCCACATACTTTGGTGGACTTAGGAACGGCCATAAATGTAATGACCAAAGAAACCATGGAGAAACTTCAATTGCCTGGTATTTGACCAACCCCTATAGTCCTACTAGCAAATAGATCCAAAGTAAAACCTGAGGGGATACTGGAAGATGTAATTGTTTCTGTAGACTTGTGGGAATACCCAACTGACTTTTTGGTCCTACAACCAAAGGCAAACCTAGGGGGATACCCATTGATTTTTTGGAGACCCTAGTTGGCCATTGCCGACGCATATATCGACAGTAGATAAGGTAATATGACAATTTCCCATGGGAACTCAACTAAGAAGATAACCCTCTATCCTCCTGCTAAACCTTCCCCTGACCTAGAGAATTCCCTCCGGGTCGAAGATAGTGATGAGGAACCTGCACAACCTTTGTTAACCATTGACTAAGCATCAACATTTAAACAAACTATTGAAGATGATTTTATCTGTACATATCTAGCACATCCTCATATAGCCATCCACCCAACTCTGGAGCATATCCTCGGGGAGAAGTTCCAGGAATTATATTCGCCAATTGAACCAACACAATTACTAGATGAATTGGTTCCTACAAATTCCACCTCTGAAGATCAAATCTTAGTTGTTTAAATCCATCCTAGGAAAACCTTGAATATCAATGCTAAGCTAGAATCTTCTCAACAAAAGCAGCTCATTGAAATACTAAGAAAGTGTAGTTCTTCCTTTGCTTGAGACTATACCGACATGAAAGGGTTCCACCCTAATATATGTACCCATAACATTTATCTTAAGGAGGATTCCCGACCTATTCGACAACCTCAGCAGAGGATGAACCTTGCCCTAAAGGACATAGTCAAGGGGGAGCTCTAGAATCTCCTTGATGTAAATTTCGTTTACCCAATATCTAACAGAAAATGGGTTTCTCCCTTGGTTATTGTGCCAAATAAAAATGGCAAGTGGCATATTTTTGTTGACTATAGGGAACTAAATAAGGCCACTTTGAAATATTACTTCCCATTACCATTCATTAATCAAGTCTTAGATACCTTGGTGGGGAAAAAATATTTCACTTTTCTCAACGAGTTTAGTGGTTATAATCAGATACAAATCACCCCTATAGATCAAGAGAAAACCACTTTTGCATGCCCATGGGAACCTACGCTTACCGAGTACTTATTTTTGGACTATGTAACACTCTGGCTACATTCTAGAGGGTTTTCTTAGAGATATTCTCCTACTTGACCAACGATTGCGTGGAAATTTATATGGATGATTTTACTGTATATGGAGATACCTTTCAAGAAGTTGTAGACAATTTAGAGAAGGTCTTAATCAGGCGCCAAGAAACCAAACTCTCTCTTATCCATGAGAAATTCCATATGCTTCGTACTAAGGGGGTTGTGCTAGGACACCACATATCACTTAAAGGAATCTAAGTAGATCCCGCTAAGATCAAAGTCATTCGCAACCTTCCAGTACCCACAACCTAGAAAGATGCCGCAGCTTTCTAGGACATGCAAGATATTATCGAAGATTTATTGAAAACTTTACAAAGATAGCATCCCCCCTATTTTCATTACTTACAAAAGCTACAGAATTTTCCTAGAATGATCAATGTCAGACTGCATTTAAAACTTTAAAAGAAAGATTATCCATTGCACCGATCTTGCGGGGTCCCAATTGGTCCATACCTTTCCATATCTCTAGAGACGCCTTAGATACAACCATTGGAGTTGTTCTCGGATAGAAAGAGGAACAACATCTGTATGCTATCTATTACATCAGTAAGAATCTTACCCCTGCTAAAAATAACTATATCGTAACCGAAAAAGAGTTTCTTGTTGTTGTGTATGCTATTAATAAATTTCGTCATTACATCAAAGGTTACTCTGTCTTCGCACATACTGATCACTCCGCCATTAGTTATATTATGAAAAAATCTGTCACCAATGGCAAAGTGACCGGGTGGTTTCTCTTACTATAGGAATTCGACATTTCAATCATTGATAAACCAGGAAAGGAAAATGTCGTTGTTGACTTCCTCTCTTGACTCACCAACAAAGGAGAAGCCATTCCAGTGGAAGACAAGTTCCTAGATGAACACTTGTTCGCCTTATCTACTAACACACCATGGTTTGCAGATATTGCTAATTACTTCGTTGCAGGTAGACTCCCACAACATCTATCCCCAAAAGAGCATCAAAGGGTTATCTGATAGAGCGTAACATATTCCTGGATTAAAGGATATCTCTTCTATACCGGGCAAGATTGTATTATCCAACGCTGTGTTCAAGAAGATGAAATGTATGAAATCCTAAAAGCATGTCATGATGAACCTTGCGGAGGCCAATTTGTAGATAAAATGACTGCAAATAAAGTACTACACCTGGGATATTACTAGCCGACCATCTTTAGGGACGCCAAGCAATACGTCAAGAGTTGTGACAAGTGTTAGAGAATGGGATGACCTAAAGTTAGATGAGATGTCGCTTCAGCCTTAGATTAAGATAGAACCCTTTGAGAAGTGGGACCTTGACTTCATGGGACCTATTAACCCACCATCAAGGAAGAATATGTACATTCTAGTGTGCACGGACTACGTGACCAAATGGGTTGAATCCAAAGCACTTCCAAAGGACATGGAGGAAGTAGGGGATAAATTTTTGTATGAAGATATCTTCATCTGCTTTAGGGTTCCCTGGGCAATCGTAACTGATCAAGGGACCCAATTCACTTCATGTCTCATCCAGTCCATCATTGAGCAATTCAATATTAAGCACTGGATGTCAACTCTATACCACCCTCAGGCAAACTGCCAGGTAGAAGTCACAAACCAAGTACTAGAAGATATCTTGACTAAAACAGTCCAGCATCATCATAAATATTGGGCTGATAGGCTCTTAGAGGCCTTATGGGCCTACAGAACCACCTGGAGGAACACCACGGGGTTTACTCCCTATGAACTAGTTGGAAAAAACATGGTTCTCTCCATCGAATTCAAGATCAAAACGCCGAGGATTGCACTACAAGTGGTCTTGGATCTCTCAAAATCCCAACTACATAGACTCAATAGATTAATGAGCTTGATGAGATTTTCCAAGCTACAATACATCAAACTACTTTAGTCCAACAACAAAGACCTAAATGGCACGACAAATTCATCAAAGAAAAGAATTTTAAAGAGGGGGATTGGGCCCTCCTGTTTGATTCATGGTATAAGGATTTTAAAGGCAAGTTCCACAGTCGATGGCTCAGACCATACGAGGTAGATACCGTATACGAGAATGGCTTCATTAAATTTTGCACCATTGACGAAGCAAGGACATCACTAATGGAAAATGACCATCAACTAAGGTTATATTAGAGGCCCAAGACCAAGGAGGAATTTATTCAGGAATTAGTCAAACACAATGATCTCAATATAATGGGCACAATGGCATCACCACCCATGCCCACTATTCCCTGACCTATTTTTCCGTCGTTACTAAAAAAAAAGTAATATAGATCTGGCAGTGAAAACCTGGCCTCAGGCATTGTCGGCACTAATGATATTGGAAAACCAATTACTGGCCAATATCACCCAATTAGGAAATTCTAGTTGTGAAAACCCCTCGGGATGCAGCTAGACAAACTCTTGTTTGAAAACCGGGTCACCGACAGACAAGGTTTGTTAAAAAAGAGAGAGAGAGAGAGAGAAGAAGAAGAAGAAGATAAGGAATAAAAATATATATATAATAAAAAAAAATGAACAACAAATGTTTGGTGATAAGCTCACAATCTACATCTTCTTTTTCCATATCGTTTTTGAAGTATACAGGGATATGATCAAGTTACAATTGTTTCATTGATCTTGCAGGGTTATAAGGGATGTCTCATGTCTATAATAATTCAACAAAGCAACAGTGGAACACTTGCACCTACAATCCTTGATTGAATTGGTTCAGGTTTTTTTCTAACAAGACATTTTTTTCTTTTTTGTGAAATAGAAGTTGGGAAATTATTTGGCAAGTGATAAAACCACTAACCCTACATTCCACTAAGAACTATACCTAATATCTACCCACTACCAATACGACCCTATTTTTATATGCTACATAATGTACAAATTAGTGATGAATAACACCCTGGTGTAATAACCCTTCCTAACTACATTACTAATTGAGTATCACTATACCATAGTGACTATACACTCAATCATTCCTTAGCCTTCCGGCCATTACGTAGCAAGGGTAATCATACTTTGACCACCCATTAAGCAACAATAATTTCTAACGACTATAGTTTCATCCCCTCTACGTATAAACATGACCATATTTCTTCCGAACCACCCCAACTCTATCAAACCTTGTCACCCAGTTTTTAAATCGAGACACTTGGCATAAAAAAGATACAACCCGAAGCACCACATGTTATGAATACACCTAGTCAATAGTACACATCACGGTATCCATGATAGCTCATCCATTATCCCGCACACTCAAGTATCTACTCCCCTAACAGATATACAAGGGAATAGTCGAGATCAATTCCAAGTGCGAGCACAGGTCAAAGCTACATAGAACAGAGCTGGGTTCTAAAGTGTTTTATACAACACGACAATAGGGTAGAGTCGAGATCAATTCCAAGTACGAGAACAGGTGGAAGTTACACAGGGTATAGTCAGGATTAATTCCAAGCACGGGCACATGTTGAAGTTACACGGAGCAGAGTCAGATTCTAAGTGCTTGAGACAACACAAAAACATGACAGAATCAGGTTCAATTTCAACCATGAATACAGGTGAAGTCGGGTTTATTCCCGAGAATAAAAAGGATATTATCTCGCCAACATATCTCGACCATTTGGATGCTAGTTATCACAGAAACAAATCGGGCTAGGCCAGCTACAAGAAACAAAAGTTGGGTAAGACGCTAGTTATGAGGGGCATGTTTAGAAGTTGGGTGAAATTTTAAATCATGAGTAAGAGGACGAAGGCTGCTACAAATAAATATAGCGGTATTTGGAGGTAAGGAGAAATTTAAATCTCATTCTGTAGCATTTTTAGAGCATTTTTCTTCTTTGAAAATATGGGAGGGGTAGCGAATAGAAATGAACCCAATAACATTGAAAATATTAGGAAAAATACAATAGTCGTGAGGATATTTGAGTAGGATGGATGGCTACAGTTCTTAGAAAAATTTCAAGGATTTGATTTTGATCTTACCATGGAATTTGCTCAGAGTTTTGATGGAAAAAAAGATATTTTTAGAAGATTAAATATCCTTGTGTCTGAAGAGTCTATGAGTAGAATCACAGGACTGCCAATGCAACGAGAAAATGGTATAAAAATTTCAAGGTAGATCCTAAAAGTTGGACCCCATTTCGTAAGGTATCATCCCCACTTCCAGACCTAAGAATGGGGATAGAAAGAGAAGCATTAATCTCCCCATGGGATGAGGTGGTATTTCACCTACAAAATTTTATTACTTGTGAGGGGAGGTACAATTTGGTCCACCATTACCATATCATACTTTTACTGCATTTAAGAGGGGAAAAACTACTTAGCATGCCTTATTATTTACACAAAATCCTATCTAAAATGGCTGAGTTTTTTAGAAAGAAAATAAATCCTGAAACTGCTTTATATCATAAAGGTCTCATAATGATGGTTATAAGTGAGTATCTAAACAAATTAGGGATTTCATGGAGCACCTTCATGGGCTCAACACTAACTAAACCCAAAATGAGAACCTTACTGCCCAAGAAGAGGCCCGATGGAGTCACTATAGGGTGCAAGAGATCCACTAGAGTCTATACGAAAGTTTCAGGAACATCCACTATTGTGGAGAGAGATACAGATTCCGAAGAAGAGGCACCTGATGAACAAGTTAGTGAAAAAATAGAAATGGAATAAGAACATGATGATGTCATGATCGATATTGTAGCATATCCTAAAGGGGTAGAACCCCCACTTCTGGATACAGAGCAGACTTGGATGGGATTTGAAATTTCACCTTCCTCAACCAAGGTGTTGAATGAGTCTCGGGACCTGCCAGCCAGTCCACATTTCATTCATAGGTATAAAGGACAAAATAAGAAGAAGAAAAAATGAAAAGGCATGTGGAACCAAAGCCTTTCCGATTCTACAGCCCTAGCTACAAGGCCTTGCTTAAGAAAAATCGAAGACTCTTGTTGCAGAATAAAAATCTTAAAAGAAGATTGAGATATCATAATATCCCAAGTGATGCAGGGAATATAATGGAGGATATTCAAGGATAAGAAGTGTCAGAAGAGAGAGTGGAGAGTTGTGCAAAAATCCATGCAGAAAAAGCACAAAATATTTTTAATACTTTCCTAGACGACGTCATTACCAACACTTATGATTTCATGCACTTGAAACGTGATCTACCCCAGTGGAGAAACAAGGATGAACTCTTTGACATGGGGATCATCAATAAATAATCCCACAGGAAAGCCATAGAAAATCTCAAGGCAAGGTGGTTTTCATGTACTTGCAACAAGACCAAAGATGGACTGAAAGGATTAAACAATATAAGCAACAACTAGAAGACACAAAGAAATTAGTACATCATACTACTGAGATTTCCTTTGAAGGAATATATAGTAGAGAGACACCTAAGTCTTACCCCCTTTTCTTGCATGATAGGTGGGAAGCCTTCAGACTGAAACAATTGGCAGTAGGTCAACCTCATGAGATTAAGCTACCAGATGATTTGTAAACATCTATGTTTTTGTGGAAATGAAGGATAAAAATATGTTGTGTGAACTATATATTTATAATTTAATCCTCCCTGACAATGCCCGCTGGAATCCTAACCCCAGTGTTTGTGATGTTCAGTTGCGGGAATTCACCTCTCATATCCTCGGTCTCTCTCAATGGAAAAAAGATGTAGAATTCTATAGGGGAATGGAGGCCGAGGAAAGCCTAAATGTGAGGGATGAGTACCCATTGCCTCATATTATGAAATATGATCTACAGAGGTTAAGGGAAGATCTGGGAGATGTCATCACTATTCATCAACACCAAAAAAATTCCATAACAAACTTCATGCAGGTTTCTAGAGCACATTTAGTCTAGACACTATTGATTTCTCATGATATCTGGGAAGTTCTCCCTAAATATCTAAGATACCTAAACCCAATAGGGTATCCATATTTTGTATTGGCACTTAATCGAGCGACATTCTATGCCAACTCCCTACTCAAATATCGTAGTCGGTGGATAGGGATGAGATTCCACTTCCCCATTATTTGGTGCCCCAACAGGTTCTATAAAGCCTCTACTACTTGGGATGAGGAAGATGAAAGCCTTCAATGGTTACAGATGGAAAGGACCCTTGGGTATTACAATCTAGGTGATTTTGGACACCCAGCCTATGACTGGGACCAGTCTATGTAGGGATAGCAGAAGAGGAATATGTTGCATGAGGACATGCAACCAGGTCGGTAAGGGGGAGATGATGAACCCCCATTTTGGCACCCTTTTTGTCCCCTATATCCTATATACATATGCATGTTTCCTTCCTTTTTATATTTTCTATAGACTTATCTCTATAAATCCCTATCTTTATCAAAGGTATTACCACTGCCATATACTTATCTTAATTTATTTTCATAGATTAGAATTAGAATGAGTTTTAGAAAATATTTGGATTGTTATATGTGTGTGGTTTTCCATAACATTAATTCTGGCCATAGAATGCAAGGTTCCAGGTTCATTCTCTTGAAGGCATATGAATATATATATATATATATATATATATATATATATATATTCAAGGCATTTTAAGAATATATATCTTCAAGGCATTTTACGAAGATATATTATATTCTCAAGAGAGATTATTTTAAGAAGATATATCCAGTTGACAACACAACATCCTATATTCCAAACAAAGTTCAATACTTGAATATTTTGCATATATATATATATATATATATATATATATATATTGGCATGTTACACACACACACAGACACACACATATATCATCTTGATTATTAGCTCAAGTACCTGATACTAATCAGTTTTGAGGATAAAATCAACACTATAACACCTTGAACGAACAATTGGCACTTGAACATGTGGCAGGGCTGGTATTTACTATTCAGTTGAGTGCCAAAGAATATCAAAACAAGGCCATAGATAAGTAATTGTGTGCAATGAATGGGATGCTCAACATATTCACCTCTGAACACATGATGAAATCCGAATGAATAACAGGTATATAACAGTTCAACAAATGGATCATAGGATTGGAGCAACTATTGGGTTGTATACCAGATTGCTGGAGCAAAGTGAATCATCATATATAGGCATCTAGATTGTTTTAACTACTTTCCCAGAGTTATAGGAGATTAGCGCTCTGTATTCAGAGTTGTTTGGAACCATC
>ML809166.1:112713-128114 GCA_009831015.1 Picea engelmannii
AAGCAATATACCCTTGACGGGAAGTTTTTCTCCATTGCCACCATTGCCAACGTTCTTGATCTAGATGGAGAACATCATACCGGAGTTTGGCCAAGTCATTTGTGATGCCGTATAAAGAGAAATAATGTTCCATTTAGGTTACCTAACCAGTGGGGTCCGAGCCATCAAATTTGGTCACATCCACCCACGGAAGGCGTAGGTCACGTTGAAAGTGATGGGGCTGAAAGGTATGGGAATGGGAGGAATGTTCGCCTTCGGTCTTTGGAGGTGCTTCAGAGAAAGGGTCATCTGTAGGGATCTTCAGTTTGGTGTAGTGTGATGCAAAGACAGATTCAAGTTAGGTGGTCAGTTCTTGTTTAACTTCCTCCATTGAGGATTGCATGGTTATATTTATGGTTGTATTGATGGATGAATCGATGGAGGCAACAATAGCACTGAGTTGTTTCACTTCTTTTTGGGTCTCGAGGAAACCAGATTGCAAGGTGTTGAAGCAAGTTTCCAGATCTTAGCTACGGGTATGGGCCATGAGGATGGGTGGACTGAAAAGGGGTGGGCGGGGTCAAATTTTTTTCCAAAAAATGATATGGATGAATGTGATAAGGGTGAAGAGATGAATCTAATGAAATAGGTCTCAAATAATGGTGAAAAAATTTCCAAACTTTTTTTTTTTTACACCTGCGGAGTTATACTCCGGTCTGAAGAATACTGCAGTGATGAAATCCCCAAATGCTTAACCAGAAAGAAATGTGTATGTACTTTGCAACCTGAACACAGTTGCACGGCAATAGATCTAGTTTGTTTTAATTTGTTTATGTTTTTGTCCCCCAAGGGTTAGGTATTCAAGGGTTATACAGACAAGGGTTTGCCTTGTGCTATAGCTCTTTGATATACTTGCAGGGTCCAACAGTAGTACTCGACCCAATATCTTAGGGCACTAACTAAGGAGGATAGACCGTACCCTTAGTCGTACTACCCGACTACCCAGGTACTAGAGAGTATCTTCCCGAGTGTTGTTCTCGGTGACACTATAGCAGTCTGGTGGCCGATAGGTTTATCTAAAGAGGGATTCAGGAAATCTAGGCCGATCCGTACATAGGTGTTTTCTGATGCGATACCACTCGAAGGGGTACCAATAAGGGTTACAAGGGTGGCCAACAAATGTGTGCTTAAGAACGACTTGTATTTCCTGCATGTATGAATCCCTCAACCGCGGGTTTATACACATAACGATAGATTTTTGTGGCTTAAAGACGTCGAAATACGTCTCTACCCTGGAAAAAAAATCCCACAATTTATGCCAAGGAAAATGCTATGATACCACTTGCAAGATACCAGATATAATAAATATGCAGAACATAAATAAAATGCTAGAAATGGCAGAATAACAGTAATATAACCAGCGTAATCTCCACAATAACACAGAAATGATATAAGAACAACAACATAAATAGCACTTTGATTCAGAAAGCAATGTTCACGGGCCTCTTTGAGGGGGCAACCTCCAATCAAGCAGTGCTCTGTTACAATAATCTCCAAGCTAGGGTTTTCATACCCTTGACCCTTATTTATACTAAATATGTCTATCAAGAGAAGCATCTAGAGGAAGATTCTTCTAGAAGCGGAAGCTTCTATTAGGTCTTCTTACATCCACCTTATTCTATTTTATTGAAAGGCCTTATTAATATTGACCTTTATTACATCCGAATATATTGATCTACCTATGTGCGGGTTAGGACCCTAACAAGGAATTTTTTATTTTATTTTTTTGCAGGTCTTCAAGGAAAAAGTAAGGTTGTGACACTGAAATTCATTTATGAAGGTTTCTATGTAGAATTTGAAGGAACACATTTTAGATTTGAGTTCCTCTAAAAAAATACACAATTTCAAAAAAACAAATCTCAAATCGAAGTCCTGGAAGTGAAGATATTACTTATTTAAAATAATCTATTTTAGGGTTTTTTTTTATGAAAACTGCAAGTATTGCAAATTAGTTATATTTTTATAGAGCACCCAAATTATATGTCAATTGAATTAGAGTGGCTAGGACCAATAGTTGACAAAGGAAGACCTAGTCATCAAGCAATTGAAGAATCCAATGAATCTCTATTCGAGATCCTTCCTTTTGTGAACAAGAAACAAAGGATAGGAAAATATGTTGCCTTGCAAGAGGCTTCGAAGAAGGTTTAAAGTGATATTGTACAAGGTTAAATTTGTCTGAAGAAACTATTATTATTGCAACAACTCAGGGAATAAAAAGTAAAAAAACCAGCAAAGTTGCAAAAGCTCCAAAGAAGATGGATTGGCCTTCTTTAAAAACAAACCCTCTTATTCTACATTGTTGAAAATGAATAGAGGGTTGTGTAGGATAAATAAGGGTTTGTGTTTAAAATTGGCCAGTACTAAAGAATAATTGAGAAGTCTTGGGTTGTGTCCAGATTGGACACTCTAATCAGGGCCATGGACAAAACAGATCAACCACCTTCTTCTCTGCATGAAGGTGGTAGGGATGATGGAATAGAATGCATGACTGATAATGTTGTTGAAATGGAAGACCTTATTGTTCAGCCTATGATTTTGGGTGATGAGACTATTGTAGGTGTTAATTCAAATTTTCTACAGAACTTGCCATAGAAGGAAATAAAAGTCGTGTTAATGGAAATCCAAGTGAGAAAAATGTAAAAGAAGCTACAAATGATAATTCCCTTGAAAAAAGAGGAAAAGGATGAAAATTTGTAACCATGGGTTATTATAGTTGAAAAGTTGGCCATAGAAACCCCAGGAGATGAAATTATAAAGGAGGGGGTTTCCAACGAAACAATTCTGGTAGAGAGTGAGATGATTGTTGGACAACTGAAAGGGGAGGGTGAATCAGTTGTTACCATGCTTAAAAAATTATGCTTATTTTAAACTCTTTACAGAGCACTCAATGAAAATCACAATAATGTAGAGAGGTAAACAATAGAACATTCGAAATCAGTCACACATATGAAATATACTGAGACAGATATTTCCTGAGGAAACCCATAAAGGGTAAAAACCTCTTTTTCTTGGTATGATAAGTAATCTTTACATTATGTACATTATCATACATATGAGCTCCAACTCATTGTGAGGCTACAACCTCTATTTTGCAAGCTGCAACTTGCTGAGAGAACCAACTCTCTGTTTTCTCTAGCACCGACTAGAAGGAAGCACCAACTCCCTGAGTGTTCCAGCACCGACTGGATGGAAGCACCTACTTCCACTTATACAAGCACCAACTTGTTTGAGAGCACCAACTCTCTGGTTTCTCTAGCACCCACTAGAAGGAAGCACCAACTCCATGAGTGTTCCAACACCGACTGGATGGAAGCACCTACTTCCACTTATACAAGCACCAACTTGTTTGAGGGCACCAACTCTCTGGTTTCTCTAGCACCCACTAGAAGGAAGCACTGACTCCCTGAGTGTTCCATCACCAACTGGATGGAACCACCAACTTCCAGTCACATAGGCACCAACTTGTATAACAAATAACAACAGTTCTCTCTTGCACCACCCTGCCACCCTGGATTTTCTGGATGCAACCAGATGGAAGCTACAACTCCCTATGTTCAAGCACCCACTTGAACCTCTGAGGACACCAGTCCTCCCTAGCACCTCCCTACCACCCTGATTATAAATATTTTCTACTGAAACTTATTACAGTGATTCAATAATTGTCATTGGCTTACCAGGCTTATCATTGTTCTGCTATGCTGCTCTGCTCTCCTGTATCAGTGTCTCTCTGCCTGCATTTTCTTGCGCTTTCTGATCTTCTGCTTTTCTCTACAAGTGCACCTCGGCCTTCTTTTACTGTCTCATCTATGAATCTATGTTCTTTGTTTCTGCTGTGCTTTATTCTCTACATCTTATTTTGATTCTATGAATTACGCCTCTTCTGTGTATTTCAGCTCCTACCCACAGCATGTTATTTCCCCCTGTGTAATTCCTCTCCTCACCAGCCTCCATCTCTTCTGTGTTCTATGTATTTATACTATCTATGCACCTTCTTCATCCTCCATGCATAGTGCCTCTGCATGCTCTTCATTGTGCCATGGTTCTCCTCATCGGGTTGTTCATTGTCACTCCACTTTTGCTCTGCTTTGCTTGCTCAAGCCTCAAAAGGAAAAACTACATCTCACTTCTGTCTATTACTCATCTGTTACTCATCTCTGAGTTTTATCTCACACTGCACATACTATAATTTTCCCTTTCTTATATTTCAACTCATTTTTCCATTCAGAACAGCCACCCTTCCACAGTTATTGTGTTTCCATTTTATCCTATACCACCTATTCAGTTACACCTTGAATCTCCAAGAAAATGCATCAGCAACTGAATCACCAACCATCCAAGAATCATGATTTAGTTCTACTAACTGAATCATAACTGATCGATTAACTGTGAGGTGAAACAATAACCCTTCAATCAAGTTTCCAATTAACCAACATTGTTGGATTAAATCTGCAGGATTTTGCGTTTATCTCATATGCCCACTAGATGTGACCAAGTGCTAAACAGAATTTGAATTTCGTGATTTCGCATTTCGGCATTCCTGTAATGAAGGGTCTAGACACTCCAAGTCGCGATCGTCGAGACTTCGAGATGGAGCTTATCACTGCTAGATTCTTCCCCTCACGTGACCACCAGTGGTGACCACAAGCTGCGCCAAAAGGCGCTTCGTATTTTGTGAACTTACGAACTTCATCGAGCCTGATCAACGGTCGATATCTCCAATGATACGACGGTCCATATCTCATCGTGATCTCGCATATCACGATTCCTGTGATTAAGGGTCTGGATACTCCAAGTCGTGATCGTCGAAACTCCGAGATGGAGCTTAACACTGCTAGCTTCTTCCCTTCACGTGACCACCGGCGGTGACCACAGGCTGCACCAAAAGGCGCTTCGTATTTTGTGAACTTATGAACTTCATCGAGCCTGATCAACGGTCGATATCTCCAATGATCCGACGGTCCAGATCTCATCACGATCTCGCATATCGCGATTCCTGTGATGAAGGGTCTCGATGCTCCAAGTTGTGAATGTCGAGATGGAGCTTAGCAATTAGCTCCTTCCCTTAAGCCTTCGATGATGTGACCTTGAGATATGACCACTCGCCAATCAAACGAGAACTTGGCTCCTTTGACTTTCCAGTCAGCAAAAGGATGATCTTTCCCCATGTGTCCTATGGAACCAACGATCCACAACTTTCCTCGATGGACGGCTAGGATTCCTTCACAGTTTTGGAGAGTTGGATGACTCTTGGTCTTATCTGCCTTGCAGCTTCACCATATCTAATGGTTGTTGGTCCTTCGTAATTACTCCAGATATGACGGCCCAGATCTTATCGCGATTTGGAAGGTTAGAGAACGTCCTTCCTTTGACCTTTCAGTTAGCAAAATGATGATCTGTGACCACGTGTCCTGCCCGAAGATGGACAGTCCTCCTTCTTTCGGGATTTTGTAAGCCCGCTTCACCTTGCACTTTAAAGAACGTGCAGGTTCTCCTGGATCCATCAACGGTCGGATCCCACGCTCGGATCTAAGGCCTGAGATATGTCCTCCATCTGCGCGCTCAACCTATCTAAATTCAGATCTGACGTTCATCAGGAATTCTCAATGGGATCCAATGATCATGGTCACTTCTCCTCCCGAGCTTACACATCCTCTTGACTTGGAATAATTTCTAAGTGTCAAAGGCCTCAACCTTTGATCCGTCTAATAACCTGAGTACGCTATCTCTCTTGAGCTTTGGTAATGAGTTAACATCGTCCCTGGCACACACCTACGCACAGCGTGCAACTCTGCGTTAATCCTCTTGAGCTTACATTGTTCCTGTTTTTCCATCGATGCACACTCTGCCTGTAAACATGCCAACAATGATAGACCTTTTTCAAAATTAACTAGCTAAGACTTGGGGTTATGAAGTGAAGAAAATTCACTGAATATTTTGGTCAAGGAGTGGTCTCACTACAAGAAAATCACCAAACCATTAGTAACATGATAGAATGATGGAGTAACTTTTATGCTGAAACCAAGGAGAAATGGAAATATTTGTGGATGGGACAAAAAGAATCTCAAAAAATCAGAGATTGGTACACAAATTGATAGAGGAAAAGAAGCAATTGTGTGACATGGCTCATGCAACTTTGGCTTATAGAAGCCTCTCGCCAATTTATGTATCCTTATTTAAATAAGTGTTTCTCATTCCAAATGAGATATTTGGTTGCAAGTAGGATCTATTGAACATTTCTTGAGATCATATGCCAATAGTAGTGAAGGAAAACATAATTTATTGTATGAACTTTATCAACATGATTTTCTACTAAGTAATGAAATCATTTGTAGTCATGATCCCTTTGTAGGAGATGTTCAGTTGATGGATTTCACTTTGTTCGTGAGTCTCCAGATGCAATGAATTCATGCTTTATCTCATATAGATTATGATGATGTATATGTTAATCCATGGGTGAGAGGGGAACATCATTCTCCCCAAAGGGTAATCACAGAACATAAGAATCTACTCAATCAATCTTATTTTAATCCAAGCATCTAATGAACTCAAAGAATTTCCATCTCTGAGTGCACATATCAAATAGCTTACATGAGGTTGTAAGCTTTTCTTGCTTCCTAGAGAAGATGGGATTGATTAACAAATGATTGGAGGAAAAGAGAACCCTTATGTTATCCTAACTTAAACATAGGCTTGAACAATACTGAGAGATATACATGTTTCTTGAAAATATGTGGGACCCGGTGAATTGGTTTGAAATTTCATTTACCACTCATTTTGTCTCCCTTATAAAAAATATCAATATTATTTTTCTTGGGAGACATAGGAAGAGGAAGCATTTAGGGAGGTCATTATCAAGTACTATGATTACTATGAGATGAGGGAAGTAATACATCCCCCCTATGGTTGGATTAACATCCATCATAAATATTCTTACAATGTTTCATGTAATTTTGATTATGATGATTAGGTTGCACGAGGACGTGCAACACCTTCGGTTGGGGGCAGATAATGAGCTTTGTTTTTCCCATCCTTTGATCATCCTTTTTTCTAGATAATTATCCTTTTCCCTATATTTTACACCTTTTTGCTACTATTTTGATGACTAAATCCAAGACTTTAGGCTCCAGGTAATCTTCATTATGAATTCTAAGTTTTCATTTTATTTTTTGATTATACCTTAGATAAGGGATAACATGTTTTATATTTATTTTTTGAAAAATGAATTAAATTGGGAGTTGTTACAGATCCATTCACTATGGATCTATGTGTTGTAGGTTCCTTGTTATAGGTACATTCACTATAGGTCACTACAACTTATATGGAGGGGCTTTCTACGGATCGATGGAGGCATACTAGTTTGGTTGATTGCTACCAAAATAAATGCACTGCAGATACCATATAACCATGTCTTTAATTCTCTTTGCCAATAAAATTATATACTTATATTGACATATTCACCAATAGTTATGTAGTTACATCTACCTTTTTTCATGGGTATATTCCAACATCTTTTCATTTTAATTTAATTCCAGACTATGTTTTGAAACGAATTGAGAATATCTGATTCTCAAGCATGTTTGTATTAAATACTTTTTATTAGTTTGTTATTTCAAGTATGTATAAAAGAAAAAAATCACCTATAACTTGGGGACGAAAGAAAAGTTCATAATGATAAGAGTTGTTCTGATCATTTATCTTTGTTTTTCTATCTAACTTAAATTCGATGAATTCTAAATGGTAGTGTGGATGGTTAAGTTGTTAAACTATAGTATTGTTACTCTAATACCATTCCAACACCCTATTCCATAGTGATAGGGCCCACTCTAGAGGAACAAGTGTTGTATAATTTAGGTAAGTCCATTTTAACATATACAATTGATTTTTTTAGCTTGATGGTTTCCTTTACAATATGTAGTTAATTAATTCAATTACTTACAATGCATGTAGCTTAAGCTTGACATTTAGAATTCATAATTCTTGTAGCTTATCTCTTTGACTTTGATTTTAATTGTGCAAATTACACATACTTTTTGTAAGTGGTAGTCTTATATAGTAAGATCTCAATTATGAAAGTTTGTGTTCTCATAGAGAAACTTTCAGTGTATGTTATAAATATAGGAATTGTATATTTAATTAAAATAATTGTTTAGTTCTCATTTGTTCTCGTTAATAGAAACATACTAGTGATAGAGTTAATCTCTATGGAATGCACATACGATGCACGACATTGTACAAGCACTTAGACCCCTAGTTGATATAATAAATTCACAACTAGTATAGACATCCTTGTTGATATTAATAACGTGTTTATTTGACTTGTTGACACTTCCTCAATGTGACAATTGAAGGACCCAAAAACCATATTTTCCCTAAAATCGTCACGGAATATTTACAGGTTCTAAAAGTAAATCTTAATCACCCCTTAATCATGAAGTGGAATTGAGGGTTATATCCTAAAATAGGTCCCCAAACCTTTTCCACTTAAATCCATATCAACTATTCTAAGTGATTATTTCCAAATAATCTTCTAGTGAGATATTTCCCTTCCATTTGAAGGACTCGTTCCATAAGGATGTCTTCACCTAAAACAATAATTGCTCTCTTATCTATTAACTTAACTACTTTCTTCCTTTTCTTGGATGCAAAATCCTTTGAGTACTTTGACATAAATAGAATTTATTAACCCTAATTGTTCACTCTTCACCAATCATTGACTTACAAACCCATGATCAGGTATTGAATTTTCATCCCTTCCATCACAACAATATTTCTTCAAATTATTTGTAAACTCTATTAATCAAACTTCTAGAAACCTTAACTATGTGTCTTCATTTCATAAATGATAGGAGCACCTTTCTGACATGTATTGGATATGGAGTGAGTAATGGCATCTCCTTCATCCCTAATGCACGTGATAGAGTGAATCTTCGTGGCTCACATATGGTTCATGACATTTGACAAACACTTAGACCCCTAGTTGATATAATAAATGCATAATTAATCTAGGAATCCCTTCTAATATTAGTAAGGTGTTTATTTGACCTATCACCACTCCCATAATGTGACAATTGAGGGACCCCAAAACCATATTTTCCCTTAAATCATCATTACATATTTACATGTTTTGAGTAAAACCCAACCACCTTTAACCATGTAGTGGAATTGAGGGTTATATCCTAAAATAGGTCCCCAAACCCTTGCCACTCAAATCCATACCAACTATTCAAAGTGCTTCTTGATAAAGAATCTTCTAGTGAGATATTCCCCTTCCATTTCAAAGACTCATTCCATAAGGATGTCTTCACCTAAATAGAATTGACTTTGACATAAATAGAATTTGTAACACCCTGTTTCCCCCAGTCTGTAAAAATAACTATACTGGCCAAGTATGGTGGAAAACTCAGAAATGTGAATGTGTGATGTGAATGGACCTTGTGAAAAAGGTCGATGAATGTGAATAATATTATGAATATATATATTGCAGGACTGTTGAGAGGGGATGTGTTGAAAAAGAGACCACGATGGCTGAAGAAAGGTGGTGGAAGGCACCTGGAAAGGTGGCGTTAACTTCCATCGAAACCGATACCGTATTTGGACTTCACTGGCCCAGAGAACCAAGAGCGGCTCGCTAGCCCCAAATTAAATGACTCGCCAGATTGGTAGGTAAATGGATCCTCATGAGTAATGAGGGATGGGGGTGAACCGCCCATCCGTAGAGTCCTCAGACCTGACCACTGCGAGGAAGATCATGCCACATGCAACGTCGTCGAAAGGAGAAAAGGCAGGAAGAGTGGGCGATCAAAGGGGAGATGCGAGGGGAAGAGGAGAAGGAAAAAGAACTCTGGAAAAATACAGAGTGGGTGATAGCGGAGAAGAAGGAGAGTAACCTTCATTCTCGGTCACTGGCAAAACAAAGACTCAGTCTCGCAGCATCGTGGTCTCATCTCGGGGGTGGCTAGTGGTAAATCCATTGGGAGTCGCTGAGCCTATGGTTGGGTAGAAACGAGCACCCCTCTCAGCAGTTGCAATCATATCTGGTGTTATTTCTGATAAGTGTTTTACATCTTGCATCTTGAAATGTATATTCTAGCATTTATGATCATCTTGCATCTTGAAATTTATATGCTGAACATGTATGCTCATAGTCTGTGCAGTTTATGAATGGTTTGAGTATAAGACTGCCTGTGTGGTGTTTTGATTCAGAAATGGTGGTTGTGTGCTTTTATTTGAAGGACCACATATGTCTTATGTTTATAGATATATTTGTATATATATACGCATATTGAATTAATTTGGACTTCAAGTCTGCTTTTGGGAAATCTATGCCCTTATTCGTCCCCGGGAATACCCGGAATATATCTCCCCACAGAGATACCCTTCTTGGAAATCTTATCAAGAACCTGGAAAAGGATTTGAAGGCGTAAGTCTTAGTAACCCCTGTACGAGGAAGAATGATCCTCTTGAAACCCCGAAATGGTAGCATAGGGATAAGTATCGATCGACGGACGAGATCCTGTTGGAAGATCTGCGGTCATTCACAACCGTTAGCTGGGAGGAAGAAATGAGGGCGTTAAATGCCTTAACCCTTTTCCTTTATCTTTGTGAGTAGCGGAGAAATCGAGATTGTAGATCCCCAAGGTCCGTGGGAGTATCTGGACCGTTGGTTTTTCCACGTCCAGAGAGCAGCGGGAGAGTGCACAACGCGGGACAGATCTGAACCGTCAAATCTTAGTTAGAAAACCCGACAGTCGTTGGATTTTTCAGGAGATGCATGAGGGTTAAGCCCTCATGAACAGAGGTGAAAGTCTTGAAAGAGGAGTTGGTATCGGGATCTCGGACTTTGGGATTTTAGAGGTCTCATTGACAAGAGATCGAGACACTCCATGGTGGAAGTCCTGAAATAGATCTGGATCGTTCGACTAAGGGAGGCCATGTGTCGCGAGATCACCCATCTCAGAATTTCAGACTTCGGGATTTTGGAGGTCTCGTTGACAAGAGATCGGGACACTCCATGGTGGAAGTCCCGAAATAGATCTGGACCGTCTGACTAAGGGAGGCCACATGTCATGAGATCACCCATCTCAGGATTTCAGACTTCGGTAATTTGGAGGTCTCATTGACAATATATTGGGACACTCCATGGTGGAAGTCCCGAAATAGATCTGGACAGTCCGATTAAGGGAGGACACGCGTCCCGAGATCACCCATTTCAGGGATTCAGACTTTGAGATTTTGGAGGTCTCATTGATAAGAGATCGGGACACTCCATGGTGGAAGTCCCGAAACAATCTGGACCGTCCATCCGTGGAGGACATGTGGCAGCAATCCAGGATTTCGGGAAAATCCCAAAAGGAAGAGTCCATCAAGATTTCGGAAATCAGGAATTCAGGAGTCATGTTGACAAAAGGTCGGGCTCTCGTATTCATAAGTCCCGAAAGAAATAGGATGAAGGTCTTATGAGGAGTGGTCACCTGAATCAGGGCATAGCAAGGAGGGCTAATGTGAAAAAGGCCACTTCGGGAAATCAGAAATCGGGAATTCGGGAGTCCCGTTGACAAGAAGTCGGGCTCTCGTATTGATAAGTCTCGAATGGAATAAGGTTGCGGTCTTATGAGAAGTGGTCATATGGGCCAAGGCATAGCCTAGGGAGATAATTGTTGATCGAAGCCTCTTCGACACTTCGTCATTTTGGGGTTTGCAAAGTCGAAAGACTCGACTCGCTTATATCGCTGAGTCACGAAGTGAAAAAAGGTGCCTAGTTGTTTGGCCTGTGATCATGATCAACAATCACATGGAGGTAGAAGAAGGGAAGAGCTAGCCTGTGCTAAGCCCCATAGGACTTTGGGGATTCTGTCCCTCGAGAAAAGGCAAAAAAAATGTATTATGTCGTAGTGGGTGTGTGACAAATTGGTATCAGAGCATGGTTACAACACTCGGCTTGCTTGGGCTCATGAACGAGTTGCGCAGAAGCTCTGTTAGGAACACTCCTAAAAAGAGTAACCCATTTTCCTAACCTTCCTAATCAAAATACGAAGATAAGAATGAAAAAAATCCCTATTGTGTGTGTGTGTGTACATGTGAAAATCTGAATTATGTACTGGTTGTAAATAAATATAAATATTAACTAACAACCAACGTTTTTCCTTTTGCACACAAGCGAAAGATCAACCGCGGGAAATTATCAACGCATAGTATGGTGACTCACCATGAAGTGGGAGAGGGCTCCCACAATAGAGAGGAAGAGTCTGATGAAAGGAGGGCAGTAGGGACCCCTCCAGATCTAGCCGAGATTGTAAGGAGTCTCATGGTCAAATTACAAAGTTGCAAGGCTGACAATGAAAGGATGATGAAAGAACAAGAAAAGCAAACAGAAATTAATGTAGTTTTACTGCAGAGTTTATCCGATCTACAAAGACAAATGCAACATGAACCTGAAACTCAAAAACATGGTCATATCAGTGGCCACACTGAGAGGAGAACCTCGAAAAAGGTCCACCCCAGAGGTAAAGGACAAGCGTCGGATGATTCCTCTGAGAAGGAAGCTGGCGATTCAGAGGGATCTTCTAGCAGCAGAACCAGTTCTTATCCCTGAAGGAAACAGAAGAAGCAAAAGTCTTCCAAAGGTTGAAAATTCAAAGAATTCAGAAAAGCCAAACCACCCTCCTTTGACGGTGAAATAAAGAAGGGAGAGGAAAAAGAGGCCAGGCTCCTTGGACTAAAGAAGTATTTCAGAGTCCACGAATTTTCAGAAAATATGAAGGCACGAGTGGCCACCTTCAACTTGAACAGAAAGGCTTCCATTTGGTGGGAAGACCTTAAGAATGTGAAAGGGGTTCGTGAAGAGGACCTCTCTTGGGAACGGTTTGAGAAGTACTTCCGGAAGAAGTATCTGTCGGAAAAATATTTCGACGAAAAGACTAAAAATTTTTATGAACTCAAACAGGGACAACTCACTATAGAAGAATATGTCAATAAATTCCTTGATTTGTAGGTATGTACCCTATATAAAAGTAGAAAAGGTAAAGGTGCAACACTTCATCAGTGGACTACCTAAGAAATATCAGAATAGAATTGAATTTGATGAGCCAAAGACTCTAGAAGGCACTATTCGAAAGGCAACCTATTGTCATGAACAGTTTGGGCATTGAGAAGAACCTCGCGAAGGATGGAAACAGAAGAATAGTTAAAGATTTCAGAAAAGGGGAATTATATCCCCATGATTTAAGAACTATAAGAAGAACCCAAGAATGAGCGTCCTATCCCGAAGTATGCACCAGTAGAATTTTCCCTCCTTGAGTGGAAATAAAACTTCTAGACCCATATCAGTGAAGATTGATAACCCAAAGAGAGAACCTTTGAAATAATGGGGTTGTGGGGAAGAAAATCTATTGAGAAACTGTCCACACTGACAAAAAAATAGTCGGGGGATTTATAACATCCAGGAAACTACCACCGTCAATGATGTGGCCAAGAGTGTGCCACAAATTTATGCAGCCTTGGATAATAACCAAGATGACCACCAAGCTTCAATAGTGGAAATAAAAGGTATGATTTCCAACCATCTAGTGTCTGTTTTAATTGACCCTGGTTCAAATTTGAGTTATATAGCCCCTAAAGTTGTTGATAAGTGTAAATTACAACCACGAAAACATACCAAGCCATGGTTGGTACAGTTAGCCACTAGCACCAGAAGAAGGGTAGCAGAGGTTATACTAGCCTGCCAATTGATGTTGGGTAGATTCCCCACCCAAACAACCCTTAACTTATTACCCCTGGGATCATATGATCTATTGATTGGTATGGACTGGCTAGCCGCCCATAAAGCTAGATTGGACTGTTACCATAAAACCTTAGAATGTGTGAGTAAAAAAGGGAAAAAGATAACCCTTCAAGGGATCCAAAAACCTGTCTCGGTGAGACAAATATCATCTCTGCAAATGAGAAAGTATTGCCGAAAGGGATGTTCCGTATATGCAATACAAGTGTTGAAAACAATCAAAGGTGACAAAACAAGCCCTGACGATCACCCTATCCTGAGAGAATACAAAGATGTATTTCCGAAAGAGGTACTAGGTCTACCTTCGAGAAGGGACATAGAATTCTCAATAGAACTTGCACCAGGAGCGGTGCCGATGTCTAGGACACCCTACCGGATGAGTACACCCGAGTTAGTTGAACTCAAGTTGCAATTAAAAGAAATGATGGATAAGGGATATATTCGGCCCAACGTGTCTCCATGGGGAGCACCAATCTTGTTCGTGAAAAAGAAGGATGGTACCCTTAGACTATGTATAGATTATAGGCAACTCAATAAGGTAACCATAAAGAACAAGTACCCCTTGCCCAGGATCGATGACTTTTTCGATCAATTGGGGTGTGTGTCTATTTTCTCAAAAATTGATTTGAGGTCGGGATACCATCAAGTCCGAATCAAGGGTGAAGACATCCATAAAACTGCATTTTGGACGAGGTATGGTCACTATGAGTTCGTGGTACTGCCATTTGGGTTGACCAATGCCCCTGCCACTTTTATGTGCTTGATGGACAATGTACTTAGCAATTTCCTAGACAAATGTGTTCTTGTTTTTATTGATGATATATTAATTTACTCCAAGAAGAGAAAAGAGCATGAAGAGCATCTTAGACTTGTGATGCAAGTGCTAAGAGAACATCAGCTCTGTGCCAAATTCAGCAAATGTGAATTCTTCCAGAAGAAAATACATTACTTAGGCCATGTTCTCTCCGAAGAAGGAGTAGTGGTAGACCCTGACAAAATAAGGTCTATCATGGAATGGCCTACCCCAAAGGATGTTTCGGATATCAGATCCTTTATGGGATTAGCAGGATACTATAGGAGATTTATAAAAGGATTCTCCAAGATTGGTTGTCCAATCACTGCCCTCCAGAAGAAGGGGACAAAATTCCTATGGACACAGAAATGTGAAGAAAGATTTCAAACCCTGAAACATCTACTGACCCATGCACCCGTGTTGAAGATCGTTGATCCAGAAGATGACTTCCTTGTGTGCACAGATGCCTGTAAGGAAGGGCTCGGAGGAGTCCTTATACAGGAAGGAAGTGTTATTGGACACACCTACCACACTTAGAGGGGGGGTGAATGAGTGTGGGGCTTTTTTCCCCAAAACTTCCCTCTTGCACAAAAACTCATCAATTAGAATTCAACATGTATTCATTACCCATTGTTGTCATTTATAACCATTTAGATGTGAGCACATATCAGCAACATATATCAGCAATATATCATCAACAAGTCATCACCATAATGAACACAAAGAACACAAGATGTATGTACAATTTTCTTTTTATTACGGACTACAATCCTTGGGGTTTATCAACAACAA
>ML809166.1:155695-167649 GCA_009831015.1 Picea engelmannii
TGATTTCTCTCTTCGTAACTATCTACTAGATTAGTTTCAGTGGCAGTTATATTCAAATTCTATATCAACATACACTTTTGTATTTTCAGAAGTCCTCTTTTTGGGCTTCCTTTTGTTCATATCATGCAGCCTCATTGTAAGTCAGAACAATGCATGCTATCGTGCATCTTCAGAATGTAATTTTATTTCTTCTATGAAATAAAATTACGCTTTTTTTTCCGAGGAAAAAAAATTTATATCTATATATATAACCAACAGATTAATTATATTGTTATAATAAAAAAAAACCAATGAACATGCATTGTTGTGGATCAAACCTGGAACCTCCAGGATATATTTGTTGGAGATACTTCACACACACCTAGGATTTTTTCTTCCTAAGGTTTTCCCTATGTTTATTAGTCATTATTCAGTCTCTTATATTTTAGGGAGAATATTCCTCTAGAATAATATTTTCTCTAGTTCACACCTCAGTTTGATCAGTTGAGTGGATTCTAGATGCCACATTGGAATTATCACCATGCAACATTGGGATCATCACCAGCTAATGTGCATTGTCCTTGGGATCATCACCACACTAGCGCATCACTCATGATTCCTTGACCTCCTCCTCACTTCACTATGTTTTAGTCGGTTAACTGAACACTGAGAGACTAGTTAACTCAGACTAGGTGGCAGTTCACTCTCGTAATTGGTTGAGAGACTAGACTAGGTGGCAGTTTACTCCCGTAACTATTGGTATGTGTCTATATCACTCTAGACCACCACTGTGGCGCATTGGATTATCCTCTAGTGCGCATTAATTGATTTATACAAAGTATATCATGTGTAAATCATCGTTCATTCATTTGGTTAATGAGAATTCTTCCATTCTTTCTCTTCTGCTTCTCTTCTCATATTTTCTCTGCAACTGTGTATGTCAATTCCTAGCTAGATCTATTATGTGAAATTTCAACACATTTACATGGTATCAAAGATGACATATTGCTAGGGAAAATACACACCAAATTATTTTTTCAGGTACCGAAGATTGAAAACATCGGAAAAATGGAATTTCCAAAAAAAAACATTCTTACACCGTACAATTTCTTTGCATGGAAGGATAATATGATAATGCATCTTCGATGCAGAGGATTATACCAGTTAACCATGAACACAGAGACATAACCAACATCATCCATAGAAAAATCCAAGTATCTAAATCGAATGGATGAAGCATTTGGAACAATTTACAATCTCATTTCTCCTGAAATCCTCTTTCACATATCCTCCTGTAAAACCCCCAATGAAGCCTGGACCACCATGGAAGGGATTTTTGGAAAATAGGATGAGATGAGGGGACACATGCTCGAGGTGCAATTGCTCACATTGGATCCAAAAACCTTCGACAATATCCAAGATTTCTTTACCAAATATAAGGATTTGTTGTCACAACTCAAGGCTTGCGAGGTTGATAAATCTAAGGAGGAGAAACAAATGGTTCTCACCATTCTTTCCAAACTTGGTCCAGAATACTCATTGTTTGTATCCACAATCCATTTAGTGAGGTTCACCTCTGGATGCACCTGGACGATGCCCTCTCTTGAGGCCTTTATCGAGTCTCTGACACAAGAGCAGAACAAGCTCATCAATATGGGAAAAATCAAAGGCCCAAAGGTGCATGCACTTACTATGAAATATGGTATCAGTCATCAATATCATAAATATAAAGACAAAGACAAAAGGAAAGAACATGCAAATCTGAAGAAGTGTGGGTACTCAAAACCCTTCAACGATGCCTCCGGATCAAAAGGTGGAAAGAGAAGAAAAGAGGATAAATGCACTTACTTCCATAAAGGATTTCATCCATAATATGCATGTATGTAGAAAAAGATAGATCAACTGGCCCAAATATTTTAGAAAAACAACCTTGGAGATTGCATCCCTGAGGGTGCCAAGAAGAAGAAGCCAAAAGATCAGAATCCCAAGAAAGGCAATTCTAGTCATGCTTTGATTGCCATCAATGCCTCTCTCGATGCTTGGATCGTAGATTCAAGTGAATCACACAACATGGATGCCACAAAATAAGTTTATTCTTCATTGGATGCATGAAAAGGTCCTCCTATTTTGATTGGGGACAACTCTCCAGTCGAGGTCACCAGCAAAGGAAGAATTGAACTCACAAACAGAAGCTTTGAGAATGTGTTTCACGTTCCCAAAATTTATGTCAATCTTCTCTCCATGTATCATATGACTAACTCCGACACCGAAAAGAGAGTCATATTCACACCTGATCCAATGGATATCTATGACATGAAAACCAATTCCAAGGTTGCTACCGGTGAGGTAAATCATCAATCTAGACTCTACACATTTTCTAAATTTATTGAACCAGATTTTGCATTACTGCTTACCCATGTTGATGAAAGCAGTAGGATATGGCATGAAAGGTTCGGGAATTTAAATTTCAGATATATCTAACAAATTAGCAAGCAGTGAATGCTTGATGGTCTACCCGACATCCACTTCTCCAAAGGAATTTGTGAGGGGTGTGTTCTTGGAAAACACCCTCAAGAGAAATTCGACAAAGGAAAGACTCGGAAGGCTTCCTCTCCTTTAGATATGAACCATAGTGACCTCATGGGCCCTTTTCCACATCCATAAATCAGTGAAGCAAGGTACGTGCTCATTTTTTTTGATGATTTCTCATGCTTCACATGGATTTTTTTTCTCAGGAAAAAATTATAGGTCTTTCAACATCTCAAAGATTTCAAAGCCCTTGTTGAGACACGGTTGGGAAAGAAAATCAAATTCCTCCAAACAGATAATGTGGGAGAGTATGTCAAACATGAGATACAAAATATTTGTCATGAGGTAGGGATTCAATTGCAGCACACAATTCCCTATACTCTGCAGCAAAACAGAGTTGTTGAGCGGAAAAATAGATCTCTAAAAGAGATGGCATATTCCATGCTACATGCAAAGTCACTTCCAGAGATATTATGGGTTGAAGCACTTAATTGTGAAACCTACATCCAAAATAGATCTCCCCATATATGTATCAAGGATAAGACCCCTTACGAGGCTTGGAGTGGCCTCAAACTGGAAGTGACCCACTTCTGTATTTTTTGTTCACGTGCATGGGCCAGGATTCCCTCTGAGAAGAGGAATGCACTTGATCCATAGAGAACATAGTGTATATTTGTTGGATACCCCAACCATGTGAAGGGATACATACTCATTGATCTTTCATCGGATCGGCTCATCATTGAACATAGTGTCCAATTATAGGAAAGTGTCTCGCATGTATCTCAGCAGTCGCATGCAAACACTTTTGTTCTTCCACCTGTCAGAGATGATGAGCATGCACATGTTGACTATTCTTCAGATGAGAGTTCTGATTCATAGGATTCATATGATCCAGATACAGAGTCAATATAGTCAGATGCAGATTCAGTGCATCCATATGCAGATGCAAAGCTAGAGAAGAGGCCCAAGTGGGCCAAGATTACTATTCAGGATGCAAGGGATCTTGTTGGGGATCCAGCTGATACTAGGAGGGCTCGATTTGATTTTGAGGAGCCTCATGTTTCACTCACTGCCACTAAATCGATGCCACCCGTGCATATTTTCTTGGTTCAGTCTTCATATCCACAGTCTTATGGTGAGGCTGCTGGAAATCACTTTTAGGAATCCACCATGTAGGAGGAGTACAACCCCCTCCTCGAGAACCAGACTTTGGATCTCATTCCCCTTCCTTCGGGAAGGAAACTTGTCAGGAGAAGATGGGTCTACAGGACCAAGAGCGTAGCAGATCGACAGGTTAGTAGATACAAATCCAGGCTAGTTTCCAAAGGCTCTCAACAGGTGCATGGCATTGAATATGATGAGACCTTCACTCCAGTAGCAAAGATGGATTCCATACATTTGGCACTAGCCATTGTGGTAGCCGAGGGATGGAAATTCCATTAGATGGATGTGAAGAATGCATTTCTTCATGACGATCTCTCTGAGGAGATCTATATGGAGTAGCCCTAGGGATTTATGCATGATTCATCTTTGGTCTGTCGACTGAATAAGTCTCTTTATGGCCTCAAGTAGGCTATGAGGGCATGGTATGCCAAGATGGACTCCTACCTATCATCACATAACTTTGTACGTTGTAATTCAGACCTAAATGTTTACATGCTTAGGATGGCTTATTCACTTCTACTCCTAGTTTTGTATGTTGATGATTTGTTGATCATCGGTTGCTTGAATTCAGCGATTGTTGCAGTCAAGAGGATTCTACATGACAGGTTCTTGATGACGGACATGGGTCCACTACATTTATTCCCTAGACTCGAGACTAGTCAGGATGCATCAGGAATCAAACTGTCTCAGGCCATGTATGCACGATATCTCCTTAAGAAATTTCACATGAAAGACTACAAGTCTGCCTCGACTCCTTTCCTATCAAGATTTAGACTTGAGGATGGTGGGGACACTCCACTCGTTGACAACACACTATACAAACAACTAGTGGGAATCTTGTTGTATCTCACACACTCCATACCAGACCTATACTATGCAGTTGGAGCAGTATCCATGTTCATGCAGGAGCCATATGAGCTACATTGGAAGGATACAAAGTGTATCCTTCGATACGTATAAGGCACCATCACCTTTGGGATTCACTATTCAAAAAAATATACATTGTACCTCATCGGGTTCACTAATTCTGACTGGGCTGGCAATAACATTGATTGCAAGTCCACATATGGTTACTCACTCAATCTTGGTTCTGGTCCTATTTGTTGCTCGAGCAAGAAGTAGGTTTCTATTGCCCTATATTTAGTCGAGGCAGAGTACAGAGGGGTATTTAACATAACCATTCAGGCTTTGTGGCTACAACATTTTCTCATTGAGTTGGGCATTCACTTTCATCGGTCGATTGTCATCTGGTGTGACAACCAGAGAAATATGAAGTTCTGCAGAGATCCAGTTCAGAGGCAACAAATGAAGCACATTGAGATCCACATGCACTACATCCAGGACTTAGTACACGAGGGGATCATTGACTTGCAGTTTTTTCCTTCGGTAGAATAGACTGCAGACATCTTCACCAAGACCTTCACTGAGCAGAAGTTTCATTATTTGTGTAGTCGTCCTGAAGTGAAGGACGCAGTTTCCTAGAAATTGTCAGTTCTTATTTTTACATACATTGTACCTTGAGGGGGAGGGGGGGTTCCATGAGGTTTTCCCTCTTTCCTCGTTTATTCAGTGCATCTTTTGTATTTGGGTACCTAACATGGCCTCATTTCCAGGACTCGTTCTTTATTTTCACCATAGTGATGTTCAAGCAGGGTGTTGGAGATACTTCACACACACCTCCCTATGTTTATTAATCATTATTTAGTCTCCTATATTTTAGGGAGAATATTCTTTTTAGTTCACACCTCAGTTTGATTAGTTGAGTGGAGTCTAGATGCCACATTGGGATTATCACCATGCAGCATTGGGATCATCACTAGCTAATGCACATTGTCCTTGGGATCATCACTAGACTAGCGCATTACTCATGATTCCCTGATCTCCTCCTCACTTCACTTTGTTTCAGTCAATTAATTGAAGACTGAGAGACTAGTTAACTCAGACTAGGTGGAAGTTCACTGTTGTAACTACCTAAGAGACTAGAATAGGTGGCAATTTACTCCCGTAATTGTTGGTGTGTTTCCAGATCACTCTAGACCACCACTATGGCGCATTGGATTCTCCTCTGGTGTGCATTAGTTGAGTTATATAGAGTATATCATGTGTAAATTCTCATTCAGTCATTTGGTTAATGAAAATTCTTCCATTCTTTCTCTTCTGCTTCTCTTTTCTCATATTTTCTCTACAACTGTGTATGTCAATTCCTAGCTAGAGCTATTCTATGTAGGTTCAACACATTTACAATATTCCTGGAGACTTAACCATTGCACCAACAATCCTACTTGATATAACAAACCAGAAACAATATATTTAATATTAAACCAATTTTGCATGAAATTTCAGTTGGTGGTTTGGCCGACCTAGGCCTATTTAATGGGCACAAAAACCAATTCCCGATACATGGAAGTGCATGCCAAGAGATTGGGGTTCATGCCAAGTTCATAATTTTCCTTTTTTTGCATGCAATAGGTGCTCTTGGTTTTGATCTGCCTCATTTTGTGTGCCATTGTGTTCTTTGAGAAAGGTGTTAACACATAAGATTGTATGGGTCAAAAAATTCACCTTGGTTTTGTTTTTTTTGAGGTATAAGGTTTATAGGACATAGGTGTTGAGTCTTTAGGTTGTAATCATAAAATTAGATTTGGTTTCAAAATGAATAAGGATATGTATAGCCTTGGTCTAAAGTTTGAGCTATGTGATTGTTATCATGACAAGGCAAGAAGCCCCATGAGTCATACCTTTGGTTTTTTACATCATTTCCTTGACATGTCATAAATCCAGGTTGTACTCAAAGTCTCCCCTTTGTCACTATAAATCCATTCAAGTGTCAAGTAAAAATGGTTTGATGTGCTACTAACTCACTAGGAGAGTTAGCAGCGTACTCTAAGTACTTCATGATTTCAATTTTGTCATCATTGCAATTATAGGATCATGTTAAAGAGGATTTATGGTTTCCAGAGCCTACAATTTAACCATTTCTCCAGGGATTATTTCATACCGTCAACTAAAAACTTCCTCGAAGTGTGCAAGCTATATTTGAGTTGGCATTGTGAACTAGTTAAGGAGGAGCATTGTAGCTTGGATAGGTTGCAGGCACTCACGTTTGGACTTATCAACATCCATAGAAGCCTTAGGGCCATCAGGTACTTCATGAAAATTTCCATCTTGTTTGAAGGTCGAGAAAGTGGTTTTGGATGTTTTTTCCTTTTGGTTTTGCGAACTATCGTTGTGAACTGGCAGACAGGCGTTGCGAACTTCATTGTGAACTCATTTCCTATAGCAGTTTCTTTTACATATTTAATCATAACTCCAAAACGGTGATGTGGGTTTTTCTGAAAGTTTTTTTGGAGGATAATGATAATGTCATTGAATTTTTGTCCAAATTTCAGCCTGGTCCAGTTTGTAATTCGAGAGATATAATTAAAACACCAATGTGTTGCAAATTGGCGTTGCAAACTCTATATTTTGCATAGTTGTTGGATATTCGCCTTGTTGGGAGGTTGCCACCTGTCAAGGAGGGTTCAAATGACTTCTCATGGATCAATTAGATGTCAAGGGACACCTGAACCTAATATTTTTCTCTATTAAAGACCTCATGCAGTGAGTTGGAAACAGTTTATTAATGACTTCCAACAACTTCCTGAAAATTAGAAGTTTGTTGGATTTTTGTCTCTTTGATTGTTGCCACCTATCTCCAAAGCCTGGAATCTAATGAAATAGATGGGATTCGACCTCCTAAGGATATTAGGATATTATTTTATATTTAAGGAAAAAGGGAGCTCTTGGGGAAGGGTTGGACCCTTGGAGAAGGAGACTTATGTATTGTATTGGAGCTTGTTTATCTTGTTGCGATATTAATACAAAAGCTACTATTGTCTTCCTTTGAGATTCATTATATCATTTTGGTTCAGTATGTGTTACTGTCTTACATATTCAAGATTGTACTATCTATTGGTATGCTCTGCGTTTTGTTAAGGGAATTCATCTCTGATGCTCCTTTTTTATTAAGTGTATACATGTTATGTGTCTGTGAATTATTGGTTTAGAATTCATCTAGTTATGGTGCTCTGTTCAAGTAGTTCCCCTTTATGTTTTCTTCTAAAGTTGTAATAAGAATTCATCCGTAGATATATGCTCTTACTGCAGTGGGATTTTTCTATTTTTCAAGTTGTCATATCATTATCTTATTTACTGAACCTAATTCTTACCTTGCCTCAAGGTTGATAGACAAGATTTTTCCACTTATTATATACAAGTCATTAAGATTCAAGTTTTGACTCCATTTCCGAAGGATACTTCTCTTTGCTTGTCAAACCACCAACCTTTATAAAAACAACCTGTTCTTTTCAGAAATATGACCTTCTGAGTGTTATTGTTGAATATCTTTTGAGTGAGATAGCCTTTTGGCTATTGAGAGAGCACTCTCCAATTGTATAAGGTCAGAATACAGTCCAAAGTGGTTGAAATGGTTACCTTGAGGTTTCCTTGATACAACCCAAGGAAAATACCGAGTGTTAACATCTTGGCGTCATTGTCGGGGAACCAAATCTATCATCTTCCTCGGGAAAGAACGACAAAGTTTTAGAGTTGATTGTTGATTGTGAACAGCAGTCACATAAAAGAAGGATGTGTACTTTTTACCTGGCGACTCCACTCATGTTTCAATCAGACTTACAGAACTACATTGGAGGACAAGCTCACATCACAGAGATATGGAAGGATAGTATGGAAAAACCAGGTAGCTAGGCTTGAGATTTACCCAAAAAGTACTATTTTTCTTATTTAATGTCTTCATGTCCTTTCCTGAGTTATTTAAAAGAGTCTTTCTTCACTTGTTGTTTTCAAAAAGAGACTATGAATCCATTATTGTATATCCTTCTTTGAAAACAATAGACATACTTTATTCCTGTACAACTGAGGTTGATCATGCCCTTTTTCCTAAATCCTATGATGTTCATGAACACTCTTGTGAGAAAAATGAAGCCAAAGCTAGCATTGTACCTACTATCCTAAATCATGCGCCCTCCAAGATTCAAGAAAGATACATGCCTCTTAAATTGCCTTCCATCCTTCATGAATTTCCTCTGAAACATTATAAATATCTTCCAAGATTTGATGGAAATCTTGATGAACTGTTTGCTGAAAAACATGTCCAGGCTTTTGAACATTTTGTATACCTTTTTGAGATTGAATATGGTGATGTGTCTATGAGAGATTTTTCTCAGTCTTTGCAAGGAAAGGCCAAAACATGGTTTAAACACTTACAGCCTGAGTCAATTAGCTCTTGGGATCAATTGAGGGAACTCTTTCTTATATTTTGGGGTGAAAGAAAACCCTTGAAATTGCTTCTTCCAGAATTTTATTCCATGAAGAAACAAGAGGGTGAAACTGTGTCAAGTTTTAATAATAGGTTTGTCGGTCTTTAACATCAAATGCCCAAAGAAATCCAACCACCTGAAGATGCTACCAAGTTAATCTATGCAGCAGCTCTCCCTCCATACTTGTTTTTGTTTCTTTCGAAGAGGAGGTATACCACCTTGTAACAAAAGTTCTTTGATGCCCAAGAGGTGGAGGACAATCTCAGAGACTATGGTAAAATTTTAGATGAGACAAAGGATGAAAAATTTAATCTTGAAAAATGTGAGAATAGGTATGAACAACAAGAAGAGGTTGATTCAGAACTGTGTTTATTTCATCATGGTGATAATATTATAACAAGTTATGATCAGATTTATGATTTACCAACGATTGTGTCAAGTTCCCCTATTGTTGACAGTCAAGAGATTTTTTATTCACCGATCTATGATGATTATGAGGATGTTTTTCCTGAGCAACCAACCATAGGCCTTATATTAGAAAATGATTATTTTCATAGAATTAATGACATCTCACAACACTCATATCAGAATTTCACAGCTGCAAATGAGGTAAAAAATAATCATGTTGAAGGTAATTCTCTACCTTTATGTTTTGCTTCATTTGAGTTGTTGAAAGGGGGTTTTAATATCACCGATCAAGCACAAAGAACTGGGTTTATGCAAAACCACATAGGGTTTTTAGAGCTGAATGAAGATTCCATATGGCTTCAGCAATGCTTCCAAGATTCGAATACTAAAAATCAACTATTTTTTCCATGGGATGATGAAAGGAAAGTTAAGTATGGTCACTCTAATATTGTTTCAAATTTTTCATTTTCTGAAATCTTTGAAGAAACCGGTGATAATCAAAGTTCTGAAAGTTTATGTCTGAGAACTTCAGACAGTGAACTAGTTTATGATGAATATACCTCACAGTCAGAAAATGTTGAGGAAGAGTGCAATGTTTTAGACACTTATGAATGTGCAGTGACATGTCATAGTCCTATATCTTTTGACAATATGAATTCAAAATTCCTAGGCAGTCAAGATCAGATTTCAGTTGAACGGGAACAAGAGTTTCTAATTGATGAAGGTCTCAAATACATGAGTTTTATGTTTGATATGCATGTTGATGACAACGATCAAATTATGGTCGTTTTCTTTGAGAGTGACCTTGAAGCTAAACATGCAAAAAAAAATATATCTACTATGAAGGAAGGGACCGATACACCATTTCATACTTGTGAACATAAAGAAACTATATGCAAACTCAGTCCTTCCTTTGTTATTGACCATCAAGTGGTATTTACTCATGTTCTCCAAGATCCTTTTGCAGCATGTTTGTAGTCAGTGAGTGTGATTAAGTTTTCAGATTTGGTCAGTGAAGAAACTAATTTCAAACTCTTAGATGCATTGCCTTTAATTAGGTATTCCTTGTTTCCTTTGAAGAAACACATCCAAGGGATCCAACCAGTGGACAAGATGCTTGCATGGCTCCATTGGATTTTTCATTTCACTTGATCAAGTAGCTCAGGGGCCAGCTTAGGGTAGGTAGGTTGTGTGAAATAAGCTCAACACTCTGATCATCTCTTTCAGCGGTTAGTTTTCAGTTTGAATATTTGCAAGTGTGGATGACTCTTTGAATGATTTAAAGCCCGAGTTTTGTTGCTATTTAAATTTGCTTGAACATATGAAAAAGAAGCATGATCAGTGGAGTTTTCAAGGAAGAATATCAATTCCCAATGAATAAGGCAATTGGAACTGCATGTTTTTGGCAGCTCACAGGGAGCATGCCATCCCCTGTGGAGCCATATGTTAACACATAAGATTGTATGGATCAAAAAATTCACCTTGGTTTTGTTTTTTTGAGTCATAAGGTTTATAGGACATAGGTGTTGAGTCTTTAGCTTGTAATCATAAAGTTAGATTTGGTTTCAAAATGAACAAGGCTATGCATAACCTTGGTCTAAAGTTTGAGCTATGTGATTGTTATCATGACAAGGTAAGAAGCCCCATGAGTCATACCTTTGGTTTTTTACATAATTTCCTTAACATGTCATACATCCAAGTTGTACTCAAAGTCTCCCCTTTGTCACTATAAATCCATTCAAGTGTCAAGTCAATATGGTTTGATGTGCTACTAACTCACTAGGAGAGTTCGCAATGTACTCTAAGTACTTCATGATTTCAATTTTGTCATCATTGCAATTATAGGATCATGTCAAAGAGGATTTATGGTTTTCAGAGCCTACAATTTAACCATTTATCCAAGGATTATTTCATACCATCAACTAACAGCATCCTCGAAGTGTGCAATCTATATTTGAGTTGGCGTTGTGAACTAGTTAAGGAGGAGCGTTGTAGCTTGGATAGGTTGCAGGCACTCATGTTCAGACTTATCAACATCCACAACAACCTTAGGGAAATCAAGTACTCCATGAAGGTTTTCATCCTGTTTAAAGGTCGAGAAATTGGTTTTGGATGTTTTTTCCTTTTGGCGCTACGAATTGGCACTGTGAACTAGCAGACAGGCGATGCGAACACATTTCCTGTAGCAACTACTTTTACAGATTTGATCATAACTCACAAATGGTGATGTGGGTTTTTCTGAAATTGTTTTTGGAGGATAGTGATAATGTCATTGACTTTCTATCCAAATTTCATCCTGACCCAGTTTATAATTTGAGAGATATAATTAAAACACCAGTGCGTTGCAAACTCTCTATTTTTCATAGTTGTTGGATATTCACCTGTAAATTCTAACCTTGTACAATGTCTACTGTAAACAGATATTCAGAAAATATACAATGGAAAATACAAACATTACACAGATATTTTTCCCCTGGAAACCCAAACCGGGAAAACCAACATGTATTATATTCATTCATTGTGTTACATTGTTTACAATACAATATACATATAGGA
>ML809167.1:77565-91204 GCA_009831015.1 Picea engelmannii
ACAATGTCTAGAATGGATGTGGTATTATATCTCTAAGAAGAGACTAGGGAAATTCTTAAGGATCCATGTTTATCATACAAATGTAGAAACCTTTGTGAATCTTACTAATTCTTGAAATGTCAACTATAAAATGTTTGGCAATATTTTTGTAAAAATATTCAAATTTCTAAAGATTTTACATAATAAAATAATTTTATCCTATAGAATTTAGGAGAATTATTTTTAGAACAAATGGGAATTGGTGAATTGGTTTTGGAAAAAAAAAGGGGGGGAAATTAGCCCAATTATGAAAGTTATCCCCTAAAATTTTCCTAGGAAGAGATGTGATGGCTATGCTCATCTGCTAAAATCCCATAACCAAAGGTTGAAACTACATTTTATAATAATGCCAAAAACCCTAAGAGGCAAAAACTCGATTATGCAAGAACTGTAACTCTAGTATTGAAGTTAGAGATGAGTGGTAATGTTTATCTAGATGACTCTGAGTTATCTGAAACAAAGGGAACCTTTCTTGGATCATAATTTTTTGCTCAGTGCCTCATCCTGGGTGTTCTTTAGTTTGTTGGAAAGAAAATTTGCAGACTGAGTCATTCCTTGAAATTTTGGTGTAAAAAACATGAAAATGCATGGGAAATGTTAGAAATCATAGGCTTAATGGAAAACTAAACAAATAGATCCATGCAATGAGTCGCTTGTGTCAATAGATGTCATTATAGCATTGAATCACAACACATTCAACATGAGATCATTTATTTATACTTGAGTATCTAACCAATTTCCCCCATATTCAGGTTTATCCGGTCAACTTTTATCACTCAAGATGGTCCCAAAATGGTTGAGTAGGTCCACATTGCTCGTGCCTAGTTAGCCCTATATTGTTGGCAACAACCCACACACTAGTTACAATGTGCTAACCACTCGAGTGTGCTTCCTACAAGCACACCAACTTACACAATCATCATATTAGTGCACTAACCACACCACCTGCTAATCTGGTTTAAGTTGGGTTTACACATTGCTTTCGAGGAAAATCCCCTATATTTGTGGGCTAACTACAACAAATCGATAATCATTTAAGGTAGAAAATTCAATAGATAACATATAGAAAAGATTCTATAATTGATTCACTCGAAATAACTAACTATCATGAGGAGGAGGAAAAATAAACTCATTGGTAATCCTACGTTCAATGTAGTTCTCGAATCTCGGAATGTTCTCGCTCCTTCCCGATAACAACCTGCAAAAACTCAAGCATGAAAATCTACAAGGAGATGTAGTTATACTAATAACTAACTCGTTAGTCCAATTAAATACAAAACAAAATCTATGCAACTAGTGCTCTAAATGGCATATTTAAATAACTACAAATTATACATTATGAACACAGTGTTTCAAAAGAATGAGCATCTTATAAATATTCAACAGTTTTGGTAGTTACATTATATACATGCCCTGTTGCAGCACTACCCTGTCGAAAAGACTCCAGGTCTCTCCACCCAAGCTCCTGCTATATAGGTTGGTCTCGACCTTTGATTCACCAATAGACTCAAGAAGGACATAAGGAGACTCCTAGTCAAATAGAAAGGTGCTCAAAGAAGACTGGAAATAAGGGTTTACATGTCAAGAACCAATAGAAAATGGGAGATATACGAGCTTATAGACATGGCGGGGATAACCAATATTTGTTTGCTCTAATATGCACTTAATCATTACCTTTATCCTTGGACCAAATGCTCTATTTAATCCATCTCTAGTTGGTTAGAGACAATTGAGTATGGGTAAAAGGAGTTAGACAACTAACCAAACCCGTAACTCAACATTTAATTAGGAAAATATATATTTTTTGAGCATTTATTAATATGTATGCGACTTTCCTTTGGGCATCCCATGTATATGCATGCTACATAACTTCTAGGGCATGTACAAGTTCCAAAAACATGTTTTTTAGAAGATCTCAAGGAGGTACGGGGAAAAGGTGTCTGCAAGTAGGATATGGAATAGGCCAACAAGATCATCAATGCTTCAATGGTGGCAATTGATGCTATAACATATGCACCAAAATGTGTGAGGTCAGAAGAGAAATTGATGATCAAAATACATTAGAATTCTTCAAACTTGAGCAGTGAGTCGGGGTGAAGGTTGTTAGAATCTAATTTAAGAAAATCAATCATCAACAGAAACAAGTTATAATACTTAATCCCCGAGGCGAGAATACCCATGCTCAGGTGTGATGACAAGCATGGCCGCCAATCAAGTACATTGTGGATCCATGAAGAATGTATATAGAGAGAGCAATGATCATGGCCACGAAAGAGATACACAGTGGATCCATGTCAAACAAAGATCATAGCCACGAAAGAGATACACAGTGGATATATGTCTCAGAATCAGTGAAGGATATCTGGAGGCAAGATCTATATAACTTGATCCTTCACAAGTATCGATATGAGGGATAGTATTGTCCAATCACAACCCAGGAAACAACATAAAAAGAGGTGATACTACTACATTCTTGAGGTCTTCAAACCAACCATTGTGGTATGAGTATGCATTATGTGAATATATGTGTTGAAGTCGAACACAGTGAGACACCATTTGATTATTGGTCATTGATGTATATCATTAACAAACACAAGACAACCCACTAATAATGATAATGGTCGTCAAGGTTACTAGTACAATACGAAAAGTGTGAATAGAGGATCTGATGTCAAACACCTAGTAGACTCTATCGATCAGGGGACATTGTTGTATTCCACTATCAATAGCGAGGTAACCTACCAATGATTATTGCAAGCCCCAAGGTACTAATAATGACTCTAGATCCTTGCCCCAGAGAAAGATGTGTTGAATTCAATAGGAAGAGACCCACTGGAAGGAGGGCATTAAGGCATCCCCCATCAACAAACACGAGGAGTAGAAAAAGGCCAAATATTTGGAAGGAATCAGATGAAAGATTGAAAGGACCACCACAAATTACATCTCTTGCATGCACCAGATGTAAATGGCATGCGAAGGAGACCCTCTGAATAAACAACTAATAATGAATACTTCCAACAAAGGACAGGAAACCGTCAATGGGGACAAATGGAATTCTAGGTATTGCATGAATATCAATGTGTGAATAATGTTCTTGCCATCTAACATAAGGGAAAAAACTCAATCAACAACCAATGATGAAATGTCATCTACTAAGCACAAGGTCACCTATTAATGATGTAAATAGGGCCAGGGTACAACTCTAGGTCAAACTCTCAGAGCAATTTGTCGTAGTTGATAAGAACTTAACCCATCAATAGGAAGTCAATGAGGACCCTCCATACCAACACGAGTATAGGACAAAGATACTTTTTATTCTGAGATGTACTTGACATATGGGAAGGTCGACTTGCAAAGTCAAGAATTTTGTGGAATGGCCAATACAGACTAAAACTTCCTCTGAACAAAAACACGACACATTATGTGACCTAGGCAACATGAATTGAAAAATCAACATTGACATAAGTTTGCGATGGAGGAGGCAACGACAGACTGTCCATGTTGAGTAGAAAAATAACTAGCTGGAGGAGTAAGAACTATGTCTAACTGGTTTAGTTTCCTAAATCCATACTAACCAAAATTGTTCAGACCGGACTCAAAACTTTGTGCTTTTTTCATAGGCGACTCAATTGTTGCCAATAACGGTAAAGAGGATTCATTCCCATGATCTTTTTTTATTATTTGATTTTTTTTTGTCTTTTTCATATTATGAAAGCATGAAAAAGAGTAAAATAATGCTATAATACAATGGAGGAAACGAGTGTCACGGGAAATCAAACTAGTTCCAAGCGCAAGGAACATACCTATGCTCAATGCAAGGAAGCATGTGCAGTATATGGACACTTGGGGTAATGTTTCCTCTTGGGATACAAGTGTCAAGTCGCAAAGGAAAATATTACAAGGCTAGAAATTGGTGATAATGCATAAGAAAGAGGCTAAACAATAGCAAGTTGAAGACAACACTAGGCTCAAAAGTGCAAGCAACGAAATGCAATGTATTATTATAACTCAACACATAATGAGGGAACCCCATGGAGTATAAGCCAAAATAATATTGAGAAGAATATGCAAGGCTTCAACACAAAGTCATGGCAGGACTATATAGGGCTCGCAAGCCTATGAAAGTGCTTCAGCATGGGCGCCAAACTGCGAACAAGGATCTAACTAGGGAACCCATGAATGGTAGGTTGTACCACATGAATTACAACACTTCTAAATAGAAAAGGAGGTTTCGCGCCGCAACTCAATGGGGTCAATCCTAAGGCCAAAATAACCAAGAAACAGATAATGCAAAAATACATGAAGGGGGGGAATCTAACCCATATGCCATTTTCGAGATCATTACCTGTCAGAATAGATTGACACAATGAAAAGGAACCAAAGAAAACATCTCCAAAGTCTTGTATATATGACCAACAACACTCACCCAGAAGTTAATAAATCCAATATATAAACCTCTGATAATGACACATGTTATGGAATACAAAACTTGAAAACGGGAAACCCTAAAAGTACAATATGTACAAAGCACCATGTAGCCTTGTGGCTTATGCAAATTACTTCTCTAGGTAGAGCCCATTTCTAGGTGCATGCCAAGGGTTTCTTTGGTAACCAACCTATGAATTTTCTAGTTCAGGAAGAGGCTGAAAATTCATAATCATAGCTTCAAGGATATCCTCGTCCGAAGGCAATTCAACATCTAAAAACCCATGTAAATTGGGACTCAAAGACTCACCAATACCAGGGCTCGAGGTCTCACAAACAATAATATCATAATCGAGAGGAAATGCCATATTACTCGGGCCAAAAGGGGAAAGTAAAGGGTCACATGCCCCCATTGGATACAACACCTGATCAATTGTTGAGATTGTGTCTCAAGAAGGAAAACATGACTGTAAGGATCCCATCTCAAGAGCAATTGAACACCAAGAATAAGATTCCACATGATTCACCCGTGGCGGGGAAGAATCGACTCGAACACTAGGAACATACAACAGAGAATCCTAAGCTAAAGTCAAATTAGGATGGTGATTATCAGATGAAATCTAATCAATAGTTACAATGATTTCATTGTGAGGGAAATGCATCACACGAAAGAGCATAGACACCACAGTGTTCATAGCATAAACATAATCACGCCCAAGAAGCTTCTTGAAGTTTAAAGGGCCTTGCACCACTAATAGATCGACTAGGACAATATTCCCACCTAAAGTGATGGGCAACTGAGGAAGAATCCACAAACATTCACTAGGTCTTCTGTCAAAAGCTAGCAACTCACTAGTATCTAACACAAGCTTGGGAGAACCCAAAGCTTGTCAAGCCAAGGAGGATAAAATACTTGTGGAGGCTCCTTCATCTACAATACATTGGTAAATTCCTTTCAAATTAACTTTAACCATTATTTGGAAAGGTGCAAAAGAAGGAAGGCGAGGCTCAACAAGATCATTCTAATCAAAGGAAACCATCCGAGGACTTGGAGGGAGCGTACTCTAAGAGAGTGGAATGTCCCCTTGTTCAGAAGGTATTGAAATGGAAATGTGAAAGACATAGTAGAAAGACACATCACTTTCCAAAAGAATATTGAGATCAAGTGAATATTTCATCGACAAGATCACTTCGTTAGAATCATCACTCTCCAAGAGAAGAGTGGGATCGACCAAAGATTGCATCGACGCAACCACTTCTTCAACCACTGGTTGAATAGGTTGCAAGACAACATGGTCTAAAGACACATCACCCCGCAAAAGAAGAGTGGGACTGGCCAAATATTGAGTCAAGATGATTGTTTCATCAACCAATCGTTGAATAGGATGTTGGGAAACCAAATATGACTTGGAACTAGAAGGGCTATCAAACAAGGACCATAGTCTTAGTACCTCTAGAATACTAGGGCACAGATGAGTAAGGTGATCTCCCTTGCAAAGCTTATAGGGTAACTTGGTCTTACATCTTATTCGTCTAGGCTTCTCAATAGTATCAATCTCCCCAGCATCACTTGTAGTGGCTCATGGGTTTCCCCTAGCATGGCTTGCAATGGCTAGGTTTTGGTCTCCCACATGAATCGCATAGGTTGGTGACCTGATACCAATATGACTCACAATGACTAAACTTGCGCTTCCAACATGAATTGCATGGGCTGGTAACTGGAATCTAGTATGACTTGCAGGGACTGGGATCTTTCCCCCAGCATGACTTGTAGCGGTTGGTTGCAAATCTCCAATATGAATCACAGAGGTCGGTGACCTATTTCCAGTATGACTTGCAATGACTAGACTTTTTCCTTAGCATGATTTGCAATGACTAGAGAACGAATACCAATATAACTTGCAGTGAATAGACTCTTTCTCTCGGCATGACTTGCAGTGGCTAGTGACACATCTCCAACATGACTAGCATAGGTTGGTGAATTTTCTTCTTACTCTTAATATTCTTATTCCTTTTAGACTTTTGGTTACTAGTAATGAGACTTTCACAAGAAGAGTGAGAAGGAGGAGGAGTAGAATTCATGGATACAGAAGGTAAAGGATAAGCATCCATTCGATGCCCATGACATAAGGTGCTTATATGAGAAGCATCAAGATAATTTGGGACATTCGGAGTGGTGCATAATCAAACCAGTAGTCCTACATTCAACTTAGGAATGTTCAAACTAGCCATCAAGCGGGCACAAACATTTCCAAATAAAGGAAAAGCACAAGAATCCCTTTGGGCAAGGGTCCCTTGGTTGGTATCCTCAAGAACTTTGGCCATGATATTCTTATGCATAGGTTAATCCCTTGTGGGATTGTTCACATCAAAAAAATTCTCACACACTAACTATGGCAAACCAGTGGTGTAAAAACCCATGCCTTCTAGGAGGTGACTCCATCTTCAAGAGAAATACTATAGGTCCTTCCCAACTAGCGAAGCAATTGGTCGACCACCTTGAATCAATGATCCAAAAGCGATGATATAGACAGAATGTAAGGCCAACTATATAAATAAGCACTTCACTAAAAATTCCTAAGAGAAACATTGTAAACAAACAACTTCTTTAAAACTTTAGCCCAGGTGGATAAGGTCATGATTTCAAAGCAATGGAAAATTGGAAAGGGACCTATTGATGGACAAAAATGACCATGTTCAACAATATAAGGAGATCACCCGGTCAGGGCCCCAATTAGGCCCTTGTCCATTTGGGATGGTGATTCCGACCGGTTCAATGGGTCTCCAGTTACCCTTGTTCTAAGACTAGCCTAATCTAAAGTTAATCTAAATTAACCTAATCTAAACTAATTATGTACAAAGATATATATATACTTCCCTCTGCTTGCTAGATTATGATATTACATATTGACGATAACAAGTAAAAGGAAAGATTTTCCTTCTCGTGGCCACTTGAAAAGAACAATCTTTTATGTTAGCTTAAATAAGGGCTCAGCTAAGCCACATGAATGTTGCTCTTGCAAAAAGGAGACTTTAAGAAATGAAAATGAGTTATCTAGATCCAGATATATTCTAAGATGCAGAAAGCACAAAGGAAAACCTATATGAACTAGGAGAAGGATAGCCTTATTCCAAATCAAGAGAAAAATGTCTGAAGAGAACGGGAAAGGCTAAAATTGAATTTAAGGTTGAGATGCGCTTGTAAATGAAATAATTATAGCAAATAGTTGCTAGAAAACCTCATACATATACTTAAACCCAATCAACAAGATGGATTCAACTCAAGATTTACTATCATATTAGAGAAGCAGTTATTTTAACACAATAGTAGTTAAAACATAACAAGACTATAATCTAATAATAAATAGTTACCAATAATTATAATCAAGTTCCTTTGAATCTAACATTAAATTCTAATTTGAAATATGTTCTTTCTACAAAGAGAGATTCACAAAATTAAAGATTTAAATTAGAACTGAAATTCACAATAATAAACAACAACATACTTACAAATTATACAACAGTGTATAAAATGGAAACCTATCATTTATTTGAAATAAATCCTCCATTACATAGTCCTCCAAAATCCCACAGGACGAAGATAACCAAAATACAACAGTGTAGCCAAGTTGTCCCGTCCCTGCATAATTATTCCCCATAGTGAGAGATATCTGGAACCCCCTCTGACGTTTTCTTCTTCTCTTTTATAAGAAAAGAAAACCCCTTTAATATCTAACAACTCTCATTAATGAAAGAGTAATTAGCTCCTTTAAATATGGAATGGAATAATTCTTTTAATTCCCAAAATCAGAATACAAATTCAACTAACTTTACAAAAGATAGGAATTGATTTTCTATAAAAAAAATAATCTTGAAATTTAATGAAATTAATTGATATTCTCTAATATCTTGTATTTGAGATTTGTGGAGAGCCTTCATGCAAAATATTTGGTCCACATCACCTCATTGCACACTTGTACAAAATAAATGAAAACTAATTAATAACAAAAAATAAAAAAATCAGGGACAGCTATAGAATTTCAAATTCTGTAGTTGTTTTTCTCTAAAACTCAGAGTAGCTACAGAATTTAACTATTTTTTGAAAAATAAAATAAATGAATTAAAACAATAATAAACACCTAGTATTAAATCGGTTATACCTCCTGTAGTCGCAGAGCTATGCAACCCTAGTTCGTCGCCTCCCTGCTTCGGCCTCCCCTATGGCCTCGGCGGATCTGAACCCTAATCCTCCCCCGTACTTCCTCGACGAAGTAGAAGCCTTCAAGACTATGGTGGGCTCGCTTGGAAATCCTCCCACGCACCCTACTGCTTCTCAATTCGTGAAAAAATTGGACCAAATCCCAGAAGTGGCAATCCCATGCACAGCAGCATGAAGAAAGGCTCTCTCCTTCACCTCCAGAGCACTCGTAGGTCAATTCATGGGGTTATGGCCTTCACCGCGACAAATCGACCTTTGGATAGAGCAAAAGTGGCACCCTTTGGTAAATGGGCACATGAATCACTTCTTCTGTGGTAAGGGCTTATATATTTTTTACTTTGAGCATAAAGAAGATAGAGATTTCATTTTTAGAAATGGCCCTTATTTCTTCGGCCCAAGAGGGTTATACCTAAAAAAATGGACCCCAGATTTTGACCGAGAAAACAACATCCCCTCAGTTATCCTGGTCTGGGTGAGGCTTCCACAGTTACCATTTCACTCCTGGGGAGACGAAGTTCTAAATCTCATCAGAGACACATTGGGAAAATTTATCGACAGGGCTGAACCTAAATCTAGTATGTATTCTTGTGCCAGGATTTGTGTGGAAGTAGATCTAGAAAAAGGGATCCCATGGGCATTCAAGTTAAAGCTAGATGATTGGATCTACATTCAGAATCTAGACTATGAGTAGCTCCCATTCAAATGCAATTCATGTCATGAATACGACCACTTTTCTAAAAACTACCCCAATAACAAACAAGCACAAGAAGTTGAGGTTGCACAATAAGAGGAAGGTTGGAAGCAGGTCAGAAAGAAAGCTAACACTGGAAAAGGAACAGGCCCCGGCCTCGGATCTTCAGGATCTACCCCCAAACCAGGCCCCTCTCATAAAAACCCTCCTATCAAATCCCTCCCTAAAAAAGTCGCCCCTAACCCCACCATCAACCCCCCCATGCCCATTCAAAACTCCTTTGAATTTCTGGGTGAACCATCCTCAAATAAAAAACCCTCTATGGTGCATGTGTTGGAACCTATATCCTTTTTTTCCCCACCATTAGTAAGAATAGAAAAAGAATCAGTCAAAGAGGAATTCTCAAAGGAGGACACTCAAGAAGAGGAATTGCAAGTACACGAAGAATCCTTATTAAAATCACAGCCCAACCAAGATGTGGAGGAAGGATAAATCCCCCCAGATAAACCCAAAAATTATGGTCGGAGATCCAAAAAAGAAGTCAAAGAAGAAACGACGTCAAAAGAAAAGGAACAAGGTAAGCAATTATCTATAGAAAAATCCATGCATACTTCAACACGCAAAGGAGGATCTAAAGAATCTAATCTCCCGACCGATGGCAGTCGGGCCTCCTCCACCCCCCCTCAATGAATCTCCTCTCTTGGAATTGCAAGGGATTTGGTAGTAAATCCAAAGATGATGCCTTAAGAGATCTCAAAACTATGGCCAACCCCTCAATAATCCTCCTACAGGAGACAAAAATAGAGGCATCAACGATCCTAGAAAAAACGAAAAAAGTTTTCAAATCTAGCGCTGGAGTAGTTGTAAGTTCTCAAAGAGCCTCTGGAGGCATAGAAACCCTCTGGGACGATCAGATATGGACTCTTGAGGTAACTCTAGAAACTCAAATCTGGCTTCTAACTGTTCTTAAAAACAAGGACTTCAGTAACATCATCCCATTTATTAATGTTTATATGCCCAACTCCTACAAGGACAAAACTACCTGCTAGAACTCCCTTTTTATGCTCAAAAACTCCATTGATCTCTCTTCTTGTATAATCGGTGGTGACTTCAACACCCATCTCAACTTAGGGGAAAAGAAAGGAGGTAGTAAAATCAGAGACCCCTTCTTTAAAAATCTAATCGATCTTATCTCAGATTGGGATCTGTAGGACGTCAAGCCGTCCAAGGGAAAGTACACCTGGAACAACAGGCACTCTGATCCCTTCCATATAGCATCTCGACTTGACCATTTCCTCATCAACAGTAATTTTATTCTCTCCCCCCAAGAAATTTCCTCCCATATCCTCCCATTTGTAATTTATGATCACAAGCCAATCTCCCTAAACTTCAATAACCCGCAGAACTTTGGCCCTGTTCCCTTCCGCTTTAATCTTTTATGGATTGAAAACCCTATTATCCCACCACTCATTCAAAAAATGTGGTCCTCCCCTTTCTCTGTGTCCCCGAATTATATATGGGAATGCAAGCTAAAGGAAGTCAAAACAAATCTCAAAGACTAGGTGAAAGCTTCCTACATCCCTCCACATCACGAAAGACAAGAAAAGGTTGAACTTCTTTCGAAAGTTCAACATCAGTTAGAAGAAGAGGAAGTCAATGAATCACTCATGGATCAAGAAAAAGAATCCAATCATCAACTTTATCACTCCCTGTGTAGAGAAGAGGAACATTAGAGACTGAAGTCCAAAAGCCTTTGGCTAAAAGTAGGAGACTCAAATACCTCCTTTCACAAACAAGCATAAAATCAGAGGAAAAAAGATACAGATACTTCCATCCTTTCAAATACTGGTCAACAACTTGATACCTTTGAACAAGTCAAAGAAGCGGCCTTCCACCACTTTGATTCCTTATATCAGCATCCAAACAATGAAGAAACAAATGAAGAAGCTCAAGAATCGTTAGCCAACATTCCAAGCATAGTCTTTGAGCATGATAATAGTCAATTAGTCGGGGAGATAACAGAAGAAGAAATCGCCAAAACAGTTTGGGACATGGACCCTGATAAAGCCCCGGGGCCTAATGGGTTTTCAATCAGATTTTACCACTCCTTCTAGGCCACCATAAAACGAGACCTAAAGAAAATGTTGAACTACACCCTCCAAAAGAAAAAACTTTGAGGAGCCACAAACTCCACCTTCCTAGCCCTCATACCCAAAGAATCAAACCCCTCTAACTTCTCTCGATTCTGCCCCATCTCCCTTTGCAACTCCTCGTATAAAATCCTTACTAAGATCATTGCAAACCGCCTAAATCCCTTGATATCCACTCTAATCTCAGAAAACCAGGGAGGATTCTTAAAAAACAAACAGATTACAGACAATATCGTGCATGTTCAAGAGGCCATTCATTCCAACAAAAAAAGCAAAGCCCCAGGTATGGTCATCAAGTTAGATATGGTGAATGCTTTTGATCGAGTCAAACACTCTTTCTTGTTCTCAGTCCACAAAGCCTATGGTTTCTCTGAATATTTTATTCGCTAGATCAAGGCTTGCATTGGTTCCCCTTAGATCTTGCCCTTGATAAATGGTCCCCCCTCGCAGTTTTTAAGGTCCAATAGAGACCTTCATCAAGGATGCCCCCTTTCCCCCTTCCTTTACATCCTCCTAGCAAATTCTCTCAGTCAAAAATTAGAAGAATAAAGAAGAATGGGCAGACTCTCGGGGTTGCATATTGTGAGGAGGGTTAAGGAAATAAATCACTCTCGGTTTGTAGATGATACACTCCTTCTGGGGACGACCTCTGTAATTATAGCCAATCACTTTCATAAATTTATCGACTCTTTTCTCTCGACTTCTGGAGGAAAATTGAACACAACTAAATGCAAGATCTATGGATGGAATGTCCCAGGAGACATCAAAGACCATATTGCCAGAATTTTTGGGTTCCCTATCATCACCACTTGGAACTACTTCAAATATTTAGGTATGCCTATATTTCGAAATTCTTATGGAACCATGGCATGACAGGACGTAATTGATAAAATTCTCACAAGAATCCAAAGTTAGGGAGGTCGTTGGTTCAATCCAGCTAGAAAATCAGTGCTTCTCAAATATTTCCTCTCTTCACTCTCCATCTTCTAGTTCTCTGGCCTTCTTGCTCCAAAAGGCACTCTCGAAAAATTTTATAGAACTCTCTGAAGTTTCCTTTGAGGTGGAGGAAAAACAAACACTAAAACATTTCACTCCTCAATTGGAAACAAGTCTATCAACCCCTCAACAAAGGAGGATTAGCAATCAAGTATCATATTCTAATGAACGCTTCTTTGGGAGCAAATCTAGCTTGGTGTCTAATCACAAGAACTGCAGAATGGTGGAAATCAGCTCTTATAGCCAAGTATTTCAACTCCTCAAGGTTGCGATTCCTGGACACCCTCCCTTCCCCCCTCCCTGGTTCACCAATTTGGTGTCTCCTAAAACATGTGTTCCCCCTTATCAAATCTAAACTCTCATGGGCCCCAGGAAATGAAGCCCACATAAATGTCTAGACCAACCGTATCCTGGATCTTGAGCCTTTGAACAGTCAAGAGTCCTTATGTCCTCTAAAAGACTGGTGTTACTCCAAATGTTTTTTCCTTCTCAAATATTTATGCCTATGGAACTCTAATGGGGACTAGACGAACTGGAAACTGTAAAACACCCCTGATCACCTTCTACCCTTGATTTCCACCCTTTTCAATAAGTTAGTTGGTTGTGCTCCCACCCATCTCTCCTTGCTCGATTCCCGCAGTTGGGGTTCCACAATCTTCTCTGTTAAAGTAGGTTATTCTCTCCTACAATATTATGACCAAGGCCCCCTAGTCTCCAAAATTTGGAAAGAAATTTGGTTCAATCCCTCTCTGCCTAAGGTAAATATCTTATGTTGGTTGATGGTTCATGGAAAAATACTAACAGCAGAAAACTTGCAAAAATGTGGAATTCAAGGCCCCACCCATTGTCCCTTATGCCTCTCAGCCTCTAAATCCATTCCCCACCTATTCCTTGAATTCCCCTTCTCTTCCCAAATATGGAACCTCCTCTATCTTCCGCCCCCCCTCCCCCCTCCCCTGAGACTTGGAATGACCTTTTTTTCTCTTGGAAACAAAGATATGTTGGCAGCTTCAAAAACAAGAAACACTTCACTCTCCTTTGGAGACAAATTCCCAAATTTGTCTATTGGGAACTTTGGCTTGCTCGAAATCAAGCTATTTTTCATGAGAAGCTTTCCCC
>ML809167.1:92115-107167 GCA_009831015.1 Picea engelmannii
CCTTCTTCCTTATGCCACCTCCTCCACTTCATGTCCCTCTTCTTAAATCCTTGGTGGCTCCTTCATACCCATTGATGCCCTTCCCAACATCCATGCCATCACTCTCCCTGCTCTTCTCTGTGAGAGATCTCGTCTGCTCGAGGGTAGTTTAGAACTCATGTACCTTCAAGTGCATGCAAACGCTCTCCCTTCTGCAATTATGGTTAACTCTCCACTCCCATTCAAGTATCTTTCTGCATTTCTCTAACAAACTCCAAGACATTGTGCTTCTACACCCTCTTACTATCATGTGATGGAGATCCAGAGCCCCCTGCACTTGCCCATCCTCCGTCTCTGAGGAATTGAGAGAGCAATTTCATTCTCTGTGAATGGATGTCAGGCGCGCAAAAGAAAGAACAAATACTCGTCTCGGGGATTTTCAAAGGAAAAATCAAGGGTTGTGGGATGATATTGCCAATTTACAAGGCCAGTTGGATCAAAAAGAACTCAGGCATAATCAAGAGCTCACAATTGCTCTCTACAGGATCAACAGGAACACCATGCATATTGGAGAAATGGCTCAACAAATGGGAAATCCATTCGACCGCCCCCAGCATCCAGCAAACTCCAACGAATCAACTGGCTCAAGGCTTCCCTCAACATTCCACTCTGCAGCAAGCAACAAGCACCCTCTGGTACCTCCTGCTTCTTTGATGGCTCCAGCCCGGTCCAACCTAGGAGAAGGAAATCAACAACTAGAAGCAAATCCAACAAATTTCCAGGAGGACCTGGAAGCTTTTTATAATTTCTAGACAGGTTTTTTGATGAAATGTAATTTTTTGTTAATTTTGTTTGCATATGTAACCATTTTTACATGGAAAATCAGTAGTCCCTACTGGACCAGTTCCACTAGCACAATTAGATTGCATCAATTAGACAGTTTCCTAGGAGAAGAACAGAGAATTCAATACTCTTCTTTTTGTAATCTGTGAAAGCACAAATCTCTTTTTTAAATATAAATTCCCAACCGTTTTGTTAAAAAAAATATTAGATCGGTTACATCATTTTTTAAATTATGTAGCTGCCTTTAATAACAAGAAAATAAATAAAATAAAAAACACTAAATTTAACCTGGCAATCAAAAGCAGTAACTTAAATAGCTTGAGTATCAAGAAGCAGAATTTGCAAAATCTGAGTTAATAAAAATACTGAACTTTATTTTTATCCACTTTATGTTTAAGTTCAACTAGCTTCTTCTCATATTCTGCAATCAACATTTTGTTTTGACACATGAATTACTCATTTTCTAGCTCCAAATCAATCATGTTGGTTTGTGAAATGGGCACAATTTCATAATATTTAACTTTTGAAAAAGATGCTTCCAAGCTTGGATTGATTTTAGTTTTCTCTTATGTATGATTTTCTACTGTAGATGGAGATGGATTGTCCTGTGTAGGAGCCTCTTGAGCTGATTTAGGTTCCTCGCCTTGAATATTGATAGGAGATTGTGCATTGGATGTGGTATTTTGGATTTATTTATGAGCATCCTTAATATCTTTCTTCCATGTCTCTTATTTTAAAATCAACTGATTTATTTAAACCGTTACACACATCTATAACATAATATTTATCATTTTTTGATGAGGTGTGGATGCAAATATCTTAGTTGTAGTTTGAACAGAGGATCCATCCTTAATATTGTTTGTCAAATTCTTAGTTGAATCGGTGATAGAGTGTTTTTCCATTTTACAACGCTTAGAATTAGGAGCTTCGACATTTTTAAGATAAGGGGAAAAGATAGTTTTTTACTCGGTGGATTAGAAGAAAACTCTTCAAGTTTTATCCAAGGTCATTGGTTTTACATTCAACTCATATTTATGTGCTTGGGTGTGTGTGACTATAGGTGAGAATCGAATCGACTATGAAACCTAAGACATAACCTAATCATTTTTTCCCATGAAATTTTTGGACTCGTATCCCAACTCATCATCTTGTGCTTGAAAATCTGATTCTCGAGTTTCAACAAATTTATTTCTTATGAAGAAGATTATTCTAATCTGAATGAGATTCAATCAGAATTACGGTGAGATCAAGGAAAAACAATAAAATCTCGGCCATCTAACCTCTACCATTTCAAGAAGAGGAAATTCATTTTTTTGAAATTAACCCATAAAAAATAAAAAAATGTTTTTTTACTGAGGGTTGAATTTCTTACATAAAATAAAGCCAATACACTATAAATCAAAGCATAAATTTCCAATTTGGGGTTTTCTCTTCATTTACGAACAAATATTGAGATACATGCAGAGAGGAATAAAAACGTACCTTTGTTTTTACCATATGAAAATCTGAAAATCACAATACCCAAATCATTAAATTCTAACCATTTGAATTTTAGGGAAAAAACCCAGTTGCCTGTAGATTTTGGCTGTAAGAAAACATTGACAAAATGCACCAACCATCTTTTGTTGGCTTCAACAATTCATTTATGGAGGCTCACATCTTAAAATCAAACCCATACAAATGCAATACCACTCAGCAAAGCCGTAGAATCCATGGTGAATGTGTGCATGCATAAGTGAATAAAAGAAACCCTCGCTCTCAATAAAATGAAAACCCATTATATTTGAAAATCCCCCAAATCGTTGAAACCTACCCATAAAAAAAGTGCAAAATCCCAACAACCTATAGAAAATGAATCATTTTGAAACCTAGGTTGTTGTATTTGGTGGCTTCAACAAATTCGAATCTAAAGGCTCAAATATGAATATGCAATATAACTGAGGGAAGATCACAAATCATATCTGAGATGAAATTACAAGTGTAGAAAGAAAAATATCAAAACCCTCATCCATAGCTAAGTGAAAACTCTGTAACACAAAAATCCCCAAACTGTGAAAATGAGGTTAACTTCATATTTTGTCTTGAGCTCGATGTGTGAATTGATTGCTAGTTATGACGAGATAGAGGAGGGTGTCCTCATCTTCTTTGTGGAGCAAGAAAAAGTAAAAAAAAAAATCCATATGGCAGACACGTTGTTTGAAATATTTTTTCATTAAAATCATAGATTGAGTCAAGACATTGGTCATAAAAAATATTGTTGCTATGATTATCAAATTGCTTACAATATATATTTTCTTTTAATATAAATCATGCATATTATAAGTTACTATATGATATCTTTATCATGTATTTGAACATAAGGTAGGTTATTAAATAAGATGAATAAGAAATATAAATCTTAATTCTTCATCCCCATAATATAAGATAATGAAAATAAAAAAATATACTTAGGATGAAAAATAACAATTTAATAACCCATTAAATTCTAGGCTCAAATTTTGTAGCTCAAGTAAAAATATAACTGTGAACATGTATGAAAGCAATGTAATCAAGAACCTTAATCCATGATCAAGATCATAATCAGAACAACTTTAAAAATCGATGAAATCGACTTGCAAAAGATATGCCATATGGAAAGTTCCGAATTTTTACTTTTGAATTTCATGTTTAAATTCATGAAATTCAAAAGAATAAAATGCATAATCAATATAAAAGGGGTCAAAATCCACAATTCCCTCAACTCCAAACATTTTGAATGCATTGGTGCTCAAATAAGATCAAAATATCAAACATAAAGAAAAGTTAAACCAATCTGAAAAGAAATTTCTAAAAATAAAGGGGGGAACAAATATTTATTATTGACAATAAATACAAATTTGGAAGGGTCGTTGTACGTGACAACAATTGGTGACATGTTGGGATGAAGCAGTTATTTCTGGTTATAAAATTATAGGAATAAATTTACCAAAGATCTAAATGAAAGATTTCAACAGTTTCTTGCATATTACACCATTTTCAAGGGTCCCACATAAGACAGATTTGAAGTAAAATAAGCTTTTAGAGATGAAAGGATTTGAATGCCTAATTTCGAGAGAGTGAATCCAAAAATATGGAATGTTCATTAATTTTTAATTGCATATTTACTATTGGGCAGTAAAAATAGCTAGGATGTTGTTAAATATTAGCATGCATCTATTTAAAAAATTACCTCTTAACCCGACATTGCTTCGCTTCCAACAGACTTGTTGAATACCCCGGCGAAGTTGTCTTGGTACCATGTGTGTATTTACCCATTGCCAGAGATCATGTTCAGTACCTCGAAGGGTTTACACACATTTCCTGCACATGTTTTCTTTCAACTCTCTTATGCCACCCTTTTAATAACATATTTGGAGAATTGCTTTTAGCAATTGAGTGAAGAGAGTGGGGTGGTACAAGAGTATTTTGTTTAAAATAATGGATGCAATACCAGTTGAGTTTGACCTCACTAGTTTCTCTTCGACTAACAAAGTAGAGGATTTTAATTGTGGTGGGGATGGGAGGGATTCAAAGTAAAGAATTGTTGGATTACTTAGAGGGGGGGTGAATCGGTAATGAGCAATTTATACCACTTATTAATCCTTTTAACCACAATGTATATTCCTTTAACTTATTCAACAATGTTCATTAGTTCATCATTAATATGTTATTGCATCATATAACATTAACATCGATCAGTTCATAATAAACAATAATAGACGCATCCACACAATGTACAGTAGACCAGTATTTTACATGGAAACTCAATGCGGGAGAAAACCATGGAACAATTTTCTTATATGTATTTAAGAATTACATTCAAGGAAGCACCAACTTCCAATTCTCTAGCTGCAACTGGAAGGAAGCTCCAACCCCCTATTTTCAGGCTACAACCTGAGGGAATCTACAACTCCCCAATTCTTTGGCTACAACCAAAAGGAGGCTATAACCCCCTATGTTCTCCGGCTACAACCGGAAGATGGCTACAACCACCTGTCCTTGCCCCATCATGTCGCCCTGAAATATAAGTAAGATGATGAAACCACTGTCACTGTGAGATATACCATTGTAAACTTGTACCAATATGTGCCAATAACATGTATCCAACATGTGCCATTGTCATGTAACTAACCTATACATGTACCCTTCCTGTACCAACAAAATTCATCAGGTACGCGGCCTGTCTATGTTGCATTTCGTGTATGCACACGACCTATATGTACTGCATCCCATGTATGTACACATGTCTATATTACAGCCTGTGTATTCATTCTGAAACAAGGGTTCTCACCTTCCTGAATAACTTTGACCATTTTCTCCCTCTGCCACATCAACCTGCAACTTGTCCCAACCTGTACCAATAAACCTGTACTATAAACCATGTACATCAATCACTCACACAACTTGTACTATCAAAAGTGCATTAACTATGCACATCACAATACCTCATAACCATCACCAAGATCAAGATGTTCTTTTACTAATATATCAAGATGTCTATGCCACATCATACATATACCATGTGTCAACAGTACTACTAGTAAGTGCCTCTAAACATGTACCAATCATGTATCAACAACACTACTAGCAAGTGCCTCTAACAATGCACCACACATGTACCAATCATGTATCAACAAGTCAAATTATGACTCATCAAGATGTACCAACATTACCATACCATACACCTCATATATGTGCCAACTCATCAACTATATGTATTGACATGTATCTCAACCATATACCAAAGACATATATTAATATAACCAACAAAATTCCTCTATCAATACATCACACAATCCATGATCCAAATACCATAAACCCTTAGATCAAACCATATGCCAAAACCTTATTTTTATGTAGCCTCAAGTGTGTACCAATCATATATCAAGACCACTAACGAAATTCTCTCACAATGTACCATAAGATATACTAACAACACTCACACATGTACCAACCATGTACTACACCATATCTGCCTCAAACTAACCAACAACTTCACTAGCACTTCACAATCAAACACCCTCAACCATGTACCAAGAAATACTAGCTATATCTCAACACTTGAACCAACAAGATATACCAATGAATAATATCAAATATACCAACATTATACTTCTATAGATCTGACTTCTACAATAGGTGCCACACAACCAATAACCTCTCTAGGGTAAATCCTCAGACCCTCATAGCCATATCTCATGTAGACAACAAAATCCAACTACTCATAGAAATAAGACATACCTTTTGAACAATAGACAGATCTGATGTACATGATCACTATAGACCTTCCTGGGAGCTTGCTTTAAGACTCTAGAGACCTAGCATCTTCATCTGCTCAAGTTTTTATGGCTTTTACCTTCATGTACACACCCTATTATGTTGTTAGCTCGCGTATATATGCACCATATTATACGGTTAGCCCACATATGTATGCATCCTATTATTTTGTTAGCCCGCGTACATCTCAAAAACTAGGGTTTTTTCAGTATTTCTACAACTCCGAAACTTTCGTCGTCAATATGTTTTTGCTTCCTTAATATTGCGTAACTTGATGTATCAATGTGTACTTGCAATAAACTTTTTACAAAATAGATATTCAATGATATTCAATAGGTGCTAATAGGAGAGCCTTGCTCTGTTGTTTATACTTCCATGTAGCTTCCTCAAGGGGTTACCTTCTAGCCAACTTAACCCAATTTCCTTCTTTTAGAGCTAACCCACTTCTAATCACTTGTCCACTTCTAACCCACTTTGCTACAAATAGTAAGTTATCCACTTCTAGTTGCAACTAACTTATTTTTAATTATTTTCTTATTGCAACAACTTTGAATTTTTCATAAATAATAAACTTACCACTTCTTGTTGCAACCACTTTATTATTTAAATATTTTTTTTTTGCAACCACTTGACTACTTTATTATTTAAATAATTTCTCTTTAATCACAAGTACTTGTTGCAACTAATTGTTTTTAATTATTTTCTTAATGCAACAACTATACCCATGATTAACTCTTAGTTACCATCAGTTTGACTAGTAAACTTCTTCTAGGAGCTTCTAGAACAATTGACGTCTTTTACCTTCTAGGAGCTTCTAGATAAGTCGTGAGGGTTCTTCAACTTCACTAAGCCATATCTCCTCAACCGTGAGGAACTATGTGGCGTTCCACATATCACTGAAAAATGGCATGACATGTACTATCCATCTAGAATAGTCTTACCTACAAATATATTTAACTTCATGCCATTATACCTCAAACAAACTTGGGTCCCCTACCCATACCTTTGTGCTACTGGAATTCGCTACCGAACTTCTCCAAGGGTTGACATCAATGACAACCAACAATCCAAATCAACTGTCCATCAACCTAAGCCAACTATCTGAAAAGAATGTCGACAATTATTTCCTTTTTAAAGACAAGTCTTATAGTACTTGAAACATGTCATAATGTTCCCCATGGGTAACAGTTAGTGTATAAGAAGGTTAAAACTTGGTAAAAATGACCTTTCGATAAATGAAATCCTAGAAAATGATAGAGTAACATATTTCCCCATGGTGGTCAACAAATGTTGGGTAGGAAAAATCTCCCCAGAATTTTGGAAATGTTATAAAATCCAATCAAAACCAAAACAAATCAAAATAAAAAACTTTAAATCCAAACAAAGAATGAAAATGCAAATTTGAAAGAAAAGAAAATTGCAAAGCCAAAAATTAAAAGAAAACGTCACACCTAAAACTAGGGGGCGGTCATGACTAAAAGGTAAAGTTACATCAAGTGTCTTTTTCTTTACAAATATCTTGTTTTAAAAATTCAATCTTTCAAAACAAAGAACAAGATAATAAATGAACATAGAGACTTCCCTGTCGTGACTTATTTGTCATTAATTATCACCACAACTGCTCTGTGAACCATGAGGGCAAGGTGGGTGAATTCCAAATCTAGGCTTGCAACAAATCTTAAGGACCTGCAAAACAGAAATTAAATCAGCGAATATTAAAACATGACTAAAACTAAAATCACCAAGAAAAATAATCAAGGATGAAAATATGCATATGAGACTTACCATAAAGAAATAACCTCTTCTTATGACAAAAATAAAAGTATGGAAAAGTTGTGGACTTGATTAAGTTCATATACGCTTAAGATCATCATTTATTGAATCTTCACTTAAAATAAAATGAAAATATGTTAAACTAAACCTACTCCTACTCTAACTTTAGGAGGGAAATATGATCACGTGTAGTCATACTTCCAGTGGATCCATTTAAACTCTTTGATACCTACACATATGTACACATCAAATATTAGTAACAGAAATAAAATTAAAAATATTAAACTATCAAAACAAAATCTAAACACGTTATGTACATTAATTCCTACTAAAACAAAACATAAAACTTTATTTACAAAAGACCTCTCCTTCAACCAATTCTCCAACCATATACCTATTGGATCATTAAAATGAGCATGAATATATGATATGAATTGTTGATCTTTGGGAGAAGAAAAGGATATTAGGCTAGATTCGAATGATGCACTTAGCCTGTAAAGAGTTGTTAGTATTAAGAAATAATCATATATTATTATTTACACTCATGGTACAAGATAGTTGGGATTGGTTTAAAAGAATCTCCTTCACACAAGTTTCAGCTGAGATAATGCAATTGGAACTATTACTAGCATCTTCTTTTGGAAATGAAAAATATTCAGGATCATGAACAAGGATGGCAACTTGATGATCATAAGAGTTGTAAATTGGGATGGTATTTTGAATGTTGAAATCATTATAATGAAAATGAGAATTTATCAGAACATTCACTAAAAAATGAATTTTCTCATCTTCAAACATAGATTGACTTGAAGGATTGAGAATGTGAGAACCTGACATAACCATCACCGAAGGGTGAAGTGTCTCATCATTCTCAATACTCAAGTTATCATTATAAACGACTTCAGATTTTTCATTAGTACTCTCTTCCTTCAAAGATGATGAATTGAAACTTAAAACATGATCAAAGAAAGGTATGTCATGAGGCTTAGAAAAATGATCATATGATAATTCATTATCTGGATCGTTATTAGTAAAATTTTCGTAACTTGTTTGATTGATGTTGGCTCCTCCATTTTGAAACATGCTATCTCTAGAAGTAAAAACCTCTAAATGATTATCAAACAAATTACTATTGATAAATAGATCGGGATATAATGAAAAATAACTTTCCAAACAGGTAGATCTAAATGTTTATCGATCACTGAAAATAGAAGATGATATTTGAGTCCCTAATACTACCTCTTGACTATTTTTTTATTTTTTATTTTCAGTAATTATATCAGGTTTACTAGTATTGAAGATGTTGGATTACTGAGAGGGGGGGTGAATCAATAATAGAGCAATCTAATCCTTTTTAACCATATAATGCAAGTGTTATATCAATGTAGCATTATCATCCAATACTTGTAGAGTAAATAAACAATGAACAAATACACATACACAGTACACCAGTGTTTTTACGTGGAAACCCAAAGCAGGAGAAAACCATGGAATGCTTTTTCTTATATGTCTTGAAGAATTACGTTCATTGGAAGCACCAACTTCCTTTGTTTTCCAGCTGCAACTGGAAGGAGGCTACAAACCCCTAGTTTCTCAGGCTACAACCTAAGGGAAGCTCCAACTCCACAATTATCTGGCTACAACCAGAAGGATGCTACAACCCCCTATGTTCTCCGGCTACAACCGGAAGGTGGCTACAACCACTTGTCATTTCCCCATCCAACCGCCCTAACGTATAAGTAGAATGATGGAACTACTATCACACTATCACTATGAGATATACTGTTGTAAGCCTATACCAATCAACCTGCACCAAACAACATGTACCAATAAGCTAACCCATGCATCAACCTGTACCTCAACCTGTAATCAACATGTACCATGAACAAGTGCATCAACCATGCACCAACCTGTACCAAACAACCTGTAATCAAATTGTACCATAAACAAGTGCATCAACCATGCACTAACCTGTACCTCAACCTGCAAACATTCCTTAAATTTAACAACAAGAGACTAACATTTTTATCAAACTTTACTTTAATCTCACATGACTAGTTTTGGATTAGTCAACAACCCTAACTTGAATAAATCATAACTATGTACCTATAATGAATAAAGATATGGAAATAGTACACAATGTTCTTCAGTGTGTTTTATGCAATTATTCCAGGTGTCACTACTTGGAACCTCTCAGAAAAGGAGTTATAGCAAAAATGTCATACCTTGTTGAATTCTGGCTTATTCTAGAGAGCAAACTTGTAGAGCGTGCCCCGCACAGAATATTTGTTGTATAGATCTGAAAATTTTACACATAATACTACAAACTGTACTCTAACCAAAACATTTGGTTTTACTGAATTTGGATCTATTATGAAGAAGTTATTTACCCGAAACACTTGTTTTAGACTAGTTTCAGGACTAGCCACAAAACCTATTTTCCACGGAGTGTAACTCCAAAAATACAACGACCCACAAGCTGAAATTTGTACCATAGCTACTTGGATATGTTTCCTCAATGGCCTCGCAATTTCATATTCTGAATCATTATAGAAAAAAACTTATTGTGAAAATGGTGATATGACCTGTAAATAACATACCTTGGAAAGCATCATGAAAAGAATTTGTCCTCCCTTGAATTTCGGCCTTCTTTACTTCACCTTCCCTCTGAAATTCAGCTTAGATATCCTTTGGTTACCTCAGTCACCTATAGATATTCAATATTCTCAAGTGTTATTAAAATTAGAGAGTCTTGCCTCTTATTTATACTCTCCAAGTAGCTTCCTTAGAAGCATCTTCTATGCCACTTTGTCCACATAGTCACCTATGTCCAACTTTGTCTAATTTTCCACTTGTCCGTGTATCCAATAACCACTTGACCACTTAACCCATTTTCCTCATTTTAGGGTTAACCTTCTTATAACCATTTTCCATAATTAGAAAGTTCTCTATTTACTTTATTATTTAAATAATCCTCCTTGACTTTGTCACTTCACTTTATTATTTAAATAATCCTCTTTGATTTTGTCACTTCACTCTATTATTTAAATAATCTTCGTTGACTTTGTCACTTCACTTTATTATTTAAATAATCCTCTTTAACTTTTTCACTTCACTTTATTACTTAAATAATGTCTTATTTGCAAGCACTTTGACTTCTTTGACCTTTTGGGGTTTCAAGCCAATCATATGAGGGTCCTTCAACTTCGTAAGGCCATAACTCTCAAACCGTGAGGAGTTATGTGACGTTCCACATACCATCGGAAATGGCATCACATGTACTATCCATCTAGAATAGTCTTACCTGCAAATATATCAAAACTCATACCATTATACATCAAACAAACTTGGGTCCATTACCCAAACCTTTGTGCTGCTGGAATTCGCTACCGGAGTTTCTTCGAGGGTTGACGTCAATGACAACCAACCCAATTAATCAACAATCTCCCCCTTTGGCATTGATGGCAACACTCTGATGTAATATTGAAATCATATCACTCATGCTCCCCTTGGAACTATGCCTGCATCTATGTGACCAACGCTCCCCCTGGAACCATGCCTGCATCTATCTGACTAACGCTCCCCCTGGAACCATGCCTCTGTCCTTTGCATCTAATAAATATCTCCCCCTTTGTCATCAATGGAAAAGGTATCTTTCCATTTGGGGTTGCTCCCCCTAACTGACTTGTCTGATCTTCCAACCTGAACTGACCTCTTTATAGTGCTTCCTTGTGTACATCTAAGACATATAAGATAAGCATTCAAAAGCATTCATTTTGGAGTAGAAATAACTCCGAGTCTCTGGTGAAGATACTCAAAGGATTCCCATGGAAGCGATTTTGTAAAGATGTCTTCCACTTGTTATTTTGTGCACACATATTCAACTCGGATGTTCTTTTCTGCAACCTGTTCCCGTAGAAAGTGATACTTGATTGAAATGTGCTTCGTCTTGGAGTGCATCATCGGGTTCTTTGAGATATTGATGGCGCTTGTATTCTCACAATAGATTGGAATGGGCTCATCATACTCAACTTGTATATCTGTCAGAGTTTGTTTTATCCATAGAACCTGTGTACAACATGTTTCTACTGCAATATACTATGCCTAGGCTGTAGATAAAGATATTGATGATTGTTTCTTTCTTAGCCATGATACTAAACACTCACCCAAGTAGAACGTCGCTCCACTGGTGCTTCGTCGGTCATCAATGAAACCTGCCTAATATGAATTTGTGTAGGCAATAAGTGATAGATCCTTTCCTTTTGGATACCATAATCCAAACTCTTATGTTCCTTTAAGATATCTGAAAATCCTCTTCACTGCTAATACATGTGATTCCTTTGGTGTTGCTTGAAATCGTGCCATTTGTCCAACTGTCTGCATTACATCTGGTCTGGATGTTGTCACATATAGTAGGCTACCAATCATTGACCTATATTGCCTCTGATCTGTAGACTTTTAATCATCAGATTTGCTCAACTTGCAACTGGTTTGCATGGGAGTGATAATTAGTTTGCAATCTTCCATTCCGAACCTCTTTAGCATTTCTCTGATATACTTGGTTTGAGAAATAAAAATTCTTTGGTTGCTTTGACGTATCTGAAGACCCAGAAAGAAGAATAGTTCTCCAAGTAATGACATTTCAAATTCATTATGCATGTCCTTTGCAAATTTCTGGCTTAACCTGTCATAAGTACTTCCAAAAATAATATCATCAACATAAACTTCAATTAATAAAATACTATCTTGAGTTACCTTGATGTAGAGGTTGTTGTCTTCACTTCCTTTTCTGAGCCCTCTTTTCTTATCTCGCACTTTTGTGAATCGAAAGTAACTTTATGACCTTGGTCACACATTTGACTCACACTTAGAAGATTGTGTTTCATATCTTCTACTAGTAGAACATTTTCTACCTTGGTATTTTTGTTCTCAATTATGACTGTGCCTTTTCCAATGATTTTAGCTGAATCATCATTTCCGAAGGAGATTGATCCATCTCTTTCCTTTCTTAATGTAAGAAACCTGTCTCTATCACCTATCATGTGCTTTGAACAACCACTTTCAACATACCAACCACATTTCTTCTGCTTAGCTTGTAGAGCGAGTGTGCATTCTTCATTGCTATATTGATTATGCTTTCTTATCCATGTCCTTTTCTAATGTTTCTGTCTGTGACTTTCATTGTTCTGTTGTGGTTCTCTAAGAGGGACTGTCATTCTGCAATCTTTGTCCATGTGTCCAAAGTTATTACATTTGAAGCATTCCACTTCAGTGCTCAAAGATTCAAACCTATTGTAACTTCTTCTCCGTGTTTCACTAGGCCTTCTTGGATAACCCTTTTGTGTATGACTTTCAAAGTTGTTTATGTTCTTGTTGTTAGCTCTGCAATTCACAGTTTTATGTCCAAAATTATTACATGCATAACATAAACCAAAAAAGATAGTTTGATACCTGGGAGTTGAAGATATTATGAAAGGGGGTACTTTTATGAATCATTCTTCTTCTCGAGGCCTATCTGTTTTTGTAGGTCGTTGATTCTTAAATCTGAATCTTCTCGGTGGAGGAGTGTCCCTATAATTTTCTTTGTAGACCTTCTTATCCCCTTTGATTGTTTATGCATAGCTTTTTGGATATGTTTCTTGTTCTGTTGTTTTGGAGCTTGATCCCTTTTCTGTCTGATTGTATCCAAGTTCGGACTTGTCATGATGAGGTTTTTTACTACTGATAATGTCATTCAAAACTTTTGAGTTGTTCTACATATTTTTCTTTTGAAGATCCTTTCTTAATGTGACAATTTTTGCTTCCAAATTTCCAATGATCATGTCTCTTCCTTCTAGTTGTTCTTTGAGTGTTTCTTCAATTATTTTATCTTCTTCAATTTGAACCTTCAAATTTGTGATCATTTGTTCTAGTTCATGAGTGTCTTCTTTCTTATCTAGTTCCGCTTGTAGTTTCTTGTTTTTCTTATTTTCTCTTCTGATAACTTCTATGGCACACAACAATTCTTCTCGGTAGTCAACTTCTGCCTCTTCATATTCTTATTTGGCCTCTTCATATTCTTCTTTGGAGTCTTATTTATTAGAGTCTTCTACTACCATGAATAGAACTATTTATGTCTCACTATCACTGACTTCATCTTCATCTGATGATGAGATGTCTTCTTTGGTGCATAAGCTTTTCTTGAAAACTTTCTTTGTGGTTTTTTTGCCTTTATATGTTTGTTTACTATTCGAGTAACCTTCATCATTTCTCTTTTTCTTATGAGGACATTTGTTAGAAAAATGATCAATACCATCACAATTAAAACAAATCAAAGGAATCTTAACTCTATACATGTCGTTGGTTTCCTTGTTCAATCTTCTAACAAAGTTGGTCGCTTCTTCATCATCTTTTGAGACATCACTACTGCTGCTATGTTCTTTTTCTTTTTGCTTTATCTTTTGCTTTGACCTTTTGGATGCTTTGAAGGTTGCTTCTTTTATATCTGGATTTTCCTGTTCAGTTCTCATTTCATATGCTATGAAGATTCCATGTAGTTCATCCATGCTTATTGAGTTTAGATCTGTTCTTTCTTCTAGTGTTGATATCTTAGGGTCAAATCTCATAGGAAGAGATCTTAGTACCTTTTGAACAATTATAGATTCTTTGAATTCTTCTCCCAATCCCAAGATTACATTTACTGTTTCATTGACATGTAAAAAGTAAGCTGCAATATTCTCATATTCCTTCATCTTTAGTTGTTCGAACTAACCTCTGTAAGTTTGAAGCTTTGTTGCTTTGACTTTTAAATCTCCTTCATAAATATTTCAAATTTTTTCCCAAATCTCTTTAGCGGATTTACAATATGCAACTTTGGTGAATACCGATTCTCCAAGACCATTTAGAAGTGCATTTGTGGCTTTGGAATTATTTTGACCGAGTTTCATTGCTTTGTCATTTGTCGACAGAACTGCTGGTGTTGTGTATCCATCTACAATTGATTGCAAAATTTCAAATCCTTGTGCCCGTATATATGTCTTCATCCTTGTGCTCCAAAATGCATACTTTTGTCCATCAAACTGTGGCATTCCATTTTTATACATGTTGTTGCTCTCCATGATCTACCTTTTAGTGGTTAAACTGATTTCTGAAGGAACCTGTCTCTGAAACCAATTATCGGATT
>ML809168.1:141198-166536 GCA_009831015.1 Picea engelmannii
TTCATCCACTAGTCTTCTCACAATGGGAGAGCTATGATAAAATGAGATAGAAATGATCTCTACTTATACAAAAACATATAATAATATTTTGTCCACAAAACTTAGGGAAAACCACAAAGTAAGGGGACAACAACCCTTACTTTTCCCCTCTACAATTTAAAATTTTTTTTTCACAACATAAAACCTAGAAAAAGCATGATGTCACCCCTTTAGGGCAATGTTTTGGATGTTAAAATTTCACTCAAGCAATTAAGTGTATTCAATATTATTTAAATTTAAACTATTAGAACAATAAATGTATGCATAAATATCATTGAAAGAAAGACATCCACAATATACACAAGATTTATCCTCAGAAACCCTCTTGGGCGAGAAAACCCAACAAAGCTTCTTCAATATAGATTTTTCAATAGGTACAATGTCTCTCTCAAGAGAGATCTCACCAAACATAAGATAATCAGAAGATAGCCCATAAACCCTAATGAGAATAGGGTAGTGCACCACTAGACCAAGATAGTCCTCCAAGAGATAACCAAAACCCTTCACGAAAACACCCTTACTTTGTATATGCGTCTCCTCCTCAGACTTGCACACTTTTCCTTGTGTGATAGAGCTTGTGTTGTGTGTCCCTCAAGTGAGGCACCTAGCCTCTTATAAATATAGGTTGAGCCACCCTTAAATTAGGTTAGGGCCGACTTGTACACTTTACCCTTTCTAATTTACAATTGACTTTTACAAAGGCACAATAGGGCTGACTTTTACAAAGACACAATAGGGCTGACTTTTACAAAGGTGCAATAGGGCCGACTTTTACAAAGGCACAATAGGGTCGAATTTACAAATATAACATAATATTATTCTTTAGAGTTTTGACTTGGTCTAATACAATATTGATACAATAAGAACATCTTCTGAAGCTACTCAAACTTCAACACTCCCTCTTAACAAGGAAGGTATTCTTCTGGCATGATCATCACAATTGCTTCTACACTTATGTACACTTGACCATTGACTTGTTGACTTTCCATGAATCTATATTGAAGAAGTTTTGTAACCACGTCAGCATCCAAGGTTTCATTGTCCATCCGAGATTTATGTCATCGTGGGGATTTAACTCTCCAGCTCACACATAATCTGGCATCTAGTTCATACAAAACTATTAACTCGCTATCTCACACAAAATATGACATCTCGTTCATAAAGAACTAGTAACTCGTCAGATCACATAGAATCTGACATCTATTTCACAAAGAAATAGTAACTCGTCAACTCACATCGAATCTAGCATCTAGTTCATAAAGAACTAGTAACTCATCATCTCACATAGAATCTAACATCTAGTTCATAAAGAACTAGTAACCTTTGGTTGGCACACCAGGTAACTGGTCCACAATGACTAGGAATCTAATCACAAGGATTAGGCGATGTAGTCTACACACACTAACCATTTATCCCAAGGCTAGCAAACACCTCCAACCACACAGGTTGGCCGACCAGCTTGAAAAATTGGGTAACTCGCCAACCTCGAAGGCTCGACATATGCTGACCTTCTATGTGGTCATGTTAACTAGTGCCACAGTCAATAACGTGACCGTGAATGACTACACATTGCCACTGTCACATGCTAATGTTGTTTCCCTAGAATCACATTTGTAACTCATCACTCCCTCTAACTAGGGAAGTCCTTCTGGACTACACCAAGCTTGTCCCTGAAGTACACAAACTTCATTCTCGACGGAAACTTGGTCAACACGTCTTCTATATTCTCATTTGTAGTGACATACTAGAGCTTCACTACTCCCTTCTGCACCATATCTCTGATATAATGGTACCTAATCTCGATATGCTTGAAATTGTCATGAAAACACCGGGTTCTCTGACAACCTCACACAACTTTGGTTGTCACACCAAATACAAGATGCCTCTAACTCAAGATCAAACAATCATGCAAGTAGCTTACGAAGCCACAATGCTTCATTGCTAGATGAGCACACTTCTATATACTCTTCCTATTAAAATTTTGGTATGCTCGTTTAACCATAGAAAATATCACATCATTGTCACCCAACCATAGGAATTCACTATGCCACCCCCGAGCACACTAACCTTTTCTTATATATAATGATTCTGGAAAGTACACACTAGAACCAACAAATAAACCCTAGCCACAATAGTGTTGCAGAAACAACACAATAACCATACAAATATAGTGTACCTTACACCAAGAGAAGCACAAGAGAGATACCAGAAAGACCGCTACACTATTCCTCCAGACTTGTTCCCTCTCTAGCTGCAACCACAACTCTCCAAACTTGCACCTTAGCTACCACTGCAGTTCCTCCTTAAACTTGTGCACTGGCTAAGTGAGTGTGTGTACAAATGAGCTAAGGTGTCACCTTATTTATAATTATTCTACCAATGAAATTTTCCCATAGGGTTGACCTGTCTTTTCTAGAAAATATAATTTACTTTGACTTTTTCTGGTAGGACTGACTTCTCTTTTTGGGTTTCTTAGTTCTTTATTATTATTCTCCTTGGGTCGACTTCTCTTCTAGGGTTTCCACACATCTGTTTAATGGTTCTCTTACTTTCAAAATATTCTAATCTAAGTACAAAGGTTACACTTGGAGGTTAATACCTCCCGCAGCTACCAAAACCTCAACACTCCCTCTTAACTAGGGAGGTATTAACTAAGATGTTCTTCATGTAATGGTCTCAAACACATCCATCCATCTCACATGGCATGGAGAAGAATCACATGGTCTTGCAGAATAGTCTACAGGTAGCATCACCATAGCCACACAAGCTATCTCATGATCAAACAAATCATGTCTCAAGTAGCATGGCCACACGACCATCTCATGATCAAATGAATCATGTAACAAATGTCATGTCCATACAGGCTATCTCATAATCAAATAGATCATGTAACAAGTAGAATATCCATACAGGTTATCTCATGATCAAATAGATCATGTCACAAGTATCACCATCATAACCGCACATTCTCTCTAATATGAGGTTGATCCATTTTACACAAAATTGTGGTACTACCCAACCCAAGAGGAGTCCAGGCAACCGTAACTTTGCAACTCATACAAAATCTGACATTTCATAAAGAACTAGTAACCTCTGGTTGGCACACCAGGCAACTGGTCCACAATGACCAGGAATCTAATCACAAGGATTAGGCGATGTAGTGTGCACACACTATTCATCTATCCCAAGTATAGGAAATACCTCCAACCACACAGGTTGGCCCACCAGCTTGAAAACCTGAGTAACTAACCAACCCTAAAGGCATGAAATTTTCTAACCTTGTGTAAGGTCATGTTGACTGGTGCCACAGTCAGTAACACACGTACCAGACTATTTCATTGGAGTAGCAATCTATGTACCAAACTTTTTCATTGGAGTAGAAGTAACTCGACGTACCAGACTTTTTCAATGAAGTATCCCTTTGCATACCAAACTATTTCACTGGAGTAGCAGTAACTCGACGTACCATACTTTTTCACTAGAGTACCCCTCTGCATATCATAGTATTTCACTAGAGTAGAAGTAACTTGGAATACCATACTTTTTCACTGTAGTATCCCTCTGCGTACCATATTGTTTCACTGGAATAGCAGTAACTTGACGTACCTGACGTTTTCATTAGAGTAGTCGTACACATCACTTTGACGGGTGCCACAGTCAGTGCATGATCATGAACCACCTATTTTCCACTACCACATGTTGATGTTGTTGCCCTGAAATCATATATGTAACTCATCACTCCCTCTTACTAGGGACGTCCTTCTGTACCACACCAAGCTTGTCTCTGAAGTACACAAAATTCACTCTCGATAGAGGCTTGGTTAACATGTCTTCTATTTGCTCATATATAGAGATATATTGGAGCTTCACTGCTCCCTTTTGTACTATATATATGATATAATGGTACCTGATCTCGATGTGCTTGGAATTGTTATGGAACACTGGATTCTCTGTCAACTTCACACAACTCTGGTTGTCACACGAGATATAACTCACTTATAACTCAAGATCAAACAATCCTGTAAGCAGCTTCGGACGCCACATTGCTTCATTGTTATCTGAACAAGATGCTATATACTCTACCTCAGTCGTACTGAGTGCCACACTAATCTGCTTCTTACTGAACCATGAGATCATAGTTGATCCCATACTGAAGCAACATCTAGATGTACTCTTCTGGTCTGGAAGACTACCGATCCAATCTAAACCAACAAAGTTGTGTAGGATTATCTTACGATTTGAAGCATATCTGAGTCCATAATCAATTGTACCCTTCAGGTACCTCATAACATGTTTTGTTGCAATCAAGTGAACATGTCTTGACTCAACCATATACTGACTCAATGTGTTCACCACAAAACATATATTTGGCCTTTTGTTTGTTAAGTACATCAACGAACCAACCATATGTCCATACATGGTAGCATCCACTGTCTCTGAATATGTATCACTCAATAAATTTAGATTCATCACCATCAGTGTAGGCATGGATTTACAATCCATCATTCCAAATCTCTTCAGACTACAACATATTTTCCTTGACATTGAAAAATCTCATCTGGTTTCTGTAATAGCAAGTGTCTCGTCATAATCTTCTCCCTCTTGCTGGGAGAATCCTCTGGACATGAATCAAGCTTTGTATATCTATACATTGTTATCTACAACATGCTTAATCTTTTAGATAAATTTGGAAGTCATCACTGACTTCCCTTCTAGTCTCGGAACCAAGGAAAAGATCTATATCCCAATCCTTTTGACTAGCTTCCTCCTCTGTCACTGTAGAAAATTTTATTGAAGCAAGCGAATCCCCTCAGGAGATCTCACATCTCCTAGAAGTCTCTGGAGCTATGATATAGCCTCTCAACTCATGGCACATGTCTGTTAGTCCTGAAAGACGTCTCTCTCTTCCATCTGGCTCTGAGGAGGAATATTTTCTGATTGAAAGTCTCTAAGCCACTTACTCTCTCTGAGATGATGCTCACTTTGAGTCTCCATGTTTCCTCTGAATCTTGACTCCCTATGAGTCTATATAATCTCTGAAGCCATCTATTCCCTCAGTATGTGATGATTTCCTCTAAAATATCATATGAATAGTCCTGGGGAGGTTGCTCCTCCCTATTGGATCATGAGGGATGACTCCCTTTGAACTCTAGCTCCTTCTGAGATGGTACTTGGTGGGGCTACCTACCTCACTAGTGGTGGAGCCATCTTCTCCTCATGATATGGCTCATCAATGCTATATATATTTGCATCCTGCAAAGTGTCACATGACCATGTTGGTATATTCTTGGTTATTGCAACAATTCTGGGTAGACCCTTTTGGCTCTATTAAGTCTTCCTAATGATCTGAAGGGTGATCAACTGTACTAGAGGAATTTGTTCGATCATCTTTGGAGCCTTCTGCTCCTTTCAATCAATCTCCATATGAGATACTTTGTATCTCGCAAAAGTACCCTTCTTGCCAGAAGGTTTTAACTTCGTCCTCTTCGGTTCATGGATGTATACGGTTGTGTATACAACTTCTTATTTGGATAGTCTGCTCCATGTCTCAAACTAGAGACTATCTAGTATGTTTCCTCCTACAACTGTCACTATATCTTCCCTCAGAATTATCACATGTGAACTGCCCGGAACAAGACCAACAACAAGGGAAAACAATAGACAAGAATAATACTCTTATAAGAATAATAAGAACAATAATGAGAAAAATCATCACAGTAGCTCCTTCTCAGAGATATCACTTGTACCCTGCCTGGAACAAGAGCCAAAATAAGAATGCAATAATAAGAAATAGGAACAACACTCTTCTAGTGTTGTGACCAATAATTCCTCCTTCCCAGAATAAGAAAACAAGAGCAACAATATGTCCATCATAACCTCCGTGGAATTTACAATATAACCTACCTGAGACAAGAGCAACAAGAGAAAAATATTTCCAATATAATATATTTTTCATAAGAACACATATATGTTAACAAGAGTAAAAGACAATTTCATGGTAATCAACATATTATTACCAAGGTGGGGCCTCCTACCTCACCACTGGTGGAGCCATCTGCTCCTCATGATATGGCTCATCAATGCTATATGTCGTTGCATCCTGCAAAGTGTCACGGGACCATGGTCTCTTCCTGGCTACTGCAATGATTATGGGTAGGCCCTTCTGGCTCTACTATCTCTTCTTGATGATCTGAAGAGTGATCAACTACACTAGAGGGATTTGTTCATCCATCTTTGGAGCCTTCTTCTCCTTACAATCAATCTTCATATGAGATACTTTGTATCTCGAAAAAATACCTTTCTTCATCTTCTTCTTTGGTACATGGATGTATACGGTCGTGTATACAAATTCTTATCTTGATAGTCTGCTCCATATCTCAAACTAGAGACCATCTAATATGTTGCCTCCTRCAATYGTCACTATAGCTCCCCTCAAAGTTATCACATGTGACCTTCTTGAAACAAGAACAACAAGGGGGAAACAATAGACAATAATAATACTCTTATAAGAATAACAATAATGAGAACAATCATTACAATAGCTCCTCCTYAGARCTATCACTTGTGACCTTCTTGGAACATGAGCCAAAATAAAGATGCAATAATAAKAAATAGGAACAATACTCTTCCAGTGTTGTGATCAATAATTCCTCCATGGAAGTTACAAGATAACCTTCCCGAGACAAGAGAAACATGAGCAAAAGTATAACAACATTTTCATAAGAACATATCTATGTTAACAAGAGTAAAATATAATTTCATGGTAACCATCATATCATTACCAAGGTGACCTTCCTGGAAGCAAAACAAGAAGTATTTCCTAGAGGAGATGTTAGTTCATCTTGCAAACAAGTACAATACACATTTATATCAATAGTACTCACATGCTAAAAAGTATTCATTGTATGCAGTAATAGAATATTTCAAGGATTGCTGTCACAACTATAGTGTTTACTTGTAATGTAGCAATTATCAAACTTGATATGTGCAAATTGAAAACTTGTCAATTTAATCAATCAAACCTGGAACTTGGAGTCTTGTCTTCAAGAATGCGTGTTGTTTCTTTTCTTTCGAGTCTCCTTCACTCAATATGACAAGTATTCTCTCCAACATGTCCCATGTACTAAGACAATATCATGCAATTAAACTTGAAAATCTCAACCTTAATCAACCTAATACTTTGAGAGGAGTCATCTTATAGCTTTAAATTTGACCAAAGGTTAGTATGATAGTCACAACTTCAATGGATCAAAATACAACTAGATATTCATAAGATCACAATAATGCCATAAAACTAGAGGCATATCAAAACAACCAAACTTGGAGTGCGGTGTTCCTCTGAATGTGTTGGATCTGAGATCCCTCTGGATCTACAATTGTTGTTTGGAAAAAATACCCCTTCTCCTAAAAATACCTTTAAGATAATGATACATATACAAGTACATACCTCCGGCAAAAACAACACACATTAGTAGGCAGTGGCACCATCCGGCAACAGTGGCAAGCAATGATGAACCCAAAAATTTCAAGGTGCTCCAACTTGCAATATGAAGATAGATGGAGATGAGCTAGGGTAAGGCGTACTAGGAAAACCAAAAATTAGTCCCAATACTTCACATAAACTGGTACTGCAACTGGTGTTGCAACTAGTACTGCAATTGGTGTTTCAACTGGCACTACAACTAGTGATGCAACTGGTGTTACCACTAGCACTACAACTGGCATGAAGCAATTGGCACAAAGCAACTGGCATGAAGAAACTGCATGAAGGAACTATCACGAAGGAACTGGCACTACAAACCTAGGGTTTTATGAGGAAACCCTAAATTCTCAACTTCAGAAATTTGCAAATATGATTCGGGGAAGAGATGCGCTCTACTTAGGTGACCTTCTTAATGAGTTCAGTAAGTGCTCAACGAGCTTGAAAATGGGGGAAAGTTAGAATCTTCCTTCCAACGATTACATTGTTATGAAGGAAACCATCTCTGATACCATGTTAAAATTTTGGTATGCTCGTTTAACCATAGACAATATCACATCATTGTCACACAACGATAGGCATTCACTATGCCATCCCCGAGCACACTAACCTTTTCTTAAATATAATGATTTAGGAAAGTCCACGCTAGAACCAACAGATAAAACCTAGCCACATTGGATAAGTGAGTGTGTACAAATGAGCTAAGGTGTCACCTTATTTATACTTATTCTTCCAGTGAACTTTTCCCACGGGGTCGACTTGTCTTTTCTAGCAAATATAATTTACTTTGACTTTTTCTGGTAGGGCCGACTTCTCTTTCTGGATTTCTTATTTCTTCATTATTATTCTCCTTGGGCCGACTTCTCTTCTAGGGTTTCCACACATGTTTAATAGTTCTCTTACTTCCAGAATATTTTAATCTAAATACAAAGGTTACACTTAGAGTTTAATACCTCCCACAACTACCAAAAAATCAACACTTCCTCAATCATACTAAGTGACACACTAGTTTGATTCCTACTGAACCATGAGATCATAGTTGATCCCATACTAAAGAAACATCCAGATGTACTCTTCCAGTCTGCAACATTATCGGCCCAATCTGAATCACTAAATCCTTGCAAGCTTATTTCAATATATGAAGCATATTTGAGTCCATACTCAATTGTACCTGTCAGGTGCCTCATCACATGTTTTGCTACAATCAAGTGAACACGTCTCAGCTCAACATTGCAAAACATATATCTGGCCTTGTGTTCATTAAGTACATCAACGAACCAATCATCTATCTATATATGGTGGCATCCATTGTTTCTGAAGATGTATCACTCAGTAAATTCAGATTTGTGACCATCGATGTGGGAATGGATTTACAATCCATCATTCTAAATCTCTTCAGAATCTCAACATCATATTTTCCTTAGTCAAGGAAAATCTCACTCAGTCTCTTCCATACCTCTATACCTAAGAAATAATGCATCATACCTAGGTCTTTCATCTCGAACTATGTAGCAATCTTCCTCCTACTCTCAATGATGAGCTTCTTGTCTCCTATTAGAAACAACTCATCCACATATAACAGTAATATCATTGGTCCACCATCCACAACCTTGTAGTAAAGGTTGGAATATGCTTTACTCTTGGTAAAGCCTGAGCTTATCAGGACACTGTCAATTCTACCGTACCATGCTTTGAGTTCTTGTTTTAATCCACACAAGGCTTTCTTCAATCTGCACAAATGTGTCTGAATGTCATGTGTCTCAAAACCTTGTGGCTGCTCCACATATGCATCTTCTTCTATTACACTATTTAGAAAAGTGTTCTTCACATCCATCTGGTGTACCTTCCATTTCATTATTGCAACTATCGCAAGTATAGTTTTAATTGAAGTGTATCTCGCAACAGGAGAAAATGTCTCCTCGCAATATATTCCTTCTTTCTAGGAGAAACCACGTCCCACGAACCTTTCCTTGTACTTCTCGACATTGCCATATGTTGAATGCTTCGTATTGTAAATCCACTTGGAACTTACCAATGTATTCTCTTTTTTTCACAGAACTACATCCCAAACATCATTCTTTACAATGGATTGGTACTCTTCAATCATGGCATCCTTCCATTCTTTATTCTTTATCGCCTCTTCATAATTGGTAGGATTAACATCAATAATGTCACTTAGCAGTGCCGCGTAACTAAATCATGGTCATGGTACCTTGCTTTCTCTAAAGGATCCATCTGGAGCACCATACTTCTCTGCATCCTGAATAATTTCTCGAGCCCAAGCTAGTCTTCTTTTCTTAGTATTCATCTCTTAGGATGAATCTGCAGATCTCTGTGGTTCTTCCATATCATGATCTTCTAGTACAACATCATCACCTACATCTGTATCTAGAACTCTAGGAGATTTAGGTTCCTCATCATGGACGTCATCTAAATGATTTTGTCTCGATCAACTGAAAGTTGTATCCTCATCGAAGGTGACATATATTCTAGTCTCAATCTGTCGGTGACCAGGGATGTAAACTTAGTATCCCTTTGATGTCTCATTGTATCCCAAAAATATACCCTTCTTACCCGAGGGGTCCAAATTCAATCTCTTGTCCTTGGGGACATGCACATATATTGGAAAACCAAATATCCATAGGTGGCTGACCTCCATCTTTTCACCTGTAAACATTTTGTCCGGTGTCTTGTTCCCAAGTACACAACAGGGACTTTTGTTCTGCACATATACTACGGTGATGGTTTCTTTTTCCCACATATGCATCGGTAAGTCTTGATCATGAATCGTGGCCTTCACTACTTCCATGATTGTTCGGTTCTTTCTTTCTGCCACACCATTCTACTGAGGATTGTAGGGAGTAGAGAGCTCCCTCTTAATCCCAACTTCGTTGCAGAATGCCTTGAATTCATCTTATGTGAGTTCTCCTCCATTATCTGACCTTAATATCCTTATATTCTTTTCATAAAGGTTTTCAACAAGTTCCTTGAATTCTTTGAACTTGTTGAATACTTCACTTTTAGCTTTCAAAAAGTAAATCCAAGTTTTACGTGAGAAAACATCAATAAATGAAACATAATATACATACCTTCTAAGTGAAGTGGTTGACAATGGTCCACACACATCTAAATGTATGATTTCCAAGACTCCTTTGGATTTGATATCACTTCTTGGAAATGGTTTCTTCACGTACTTGCCTTGTGTGCATCCCTTGCATATGCCTTCATGATTTACTTGGATTTCTGGAAAACCTGTGGCCATCTTTCTCATGATCAACGGTGCTTTGTAATGTATGTTAGCAAATATTCTATGCCAAAGCTCACTTGGAGTAACTGTACTGTGTACTAATGTTGAAATTGAATGTCCCTTTAACTTGTATATACTTCCTTCTTGGACACCAATTACTTCAACATCATCAATAGATTTTCCTTGTGGACATATGAGGACTTCACCATCAATGAAAACAATTCTTAATTCTTTCTCATCCAAATCTGATATGGAAAGGAGATTCTTCTTCAAACCAGGTACATACAAAACATCCTTCATCTTCATAGGTTTTCTGGAATCCAATCTGTAAGAGGCTTCTCCTAGTCTTTTAATGGGATATTGATAATCATCATTGAGCTGCATCGTGTGAGGTGAATCTTTCTGGACTAATTCTAAGAAAGAATCCTTGTAACATGTCATGTGCTTAAAATCACCACTATCAATAATCCATGTGTCACTTTCATGAGTAATTGTCCCTGTAATATTTGATATCAATACATATTCTTCGCTTGAGTCATCTCCTTTGGTTCTCTCTTGATCAAGTTCATCATCTTATGTGGCATGAACATGATTTATTTTATACTTTCCTTTCTTGACTTGATCTTTTGAGCAGAGACAGTTTATTGCAATGTGTCCCATCTTCTGGAAGATGTAGCATCTGTAATTTGATAAATCATTCTTAAACTTATGTGTCTTTTTTAACCCATGAGGTTTCTTGTGTGAGTGAACCTCTTTCTTTCTCTTTCCTTTTCTTGCATGTGTTGCAAGAGATTGATTTTCTTCATCACCTAGTTTATCTTCTCTTGTTGCCAATCTAGCTTCTACATGAGTCCAATCCTCCCATAGTCTGCTAAACTTTGTTAGCTTTCTTCTTGAACATATTCCTTGAATGAATGATTCCCAAGATCTAGGGAGACCATTCAATGTAGTCATTACCAATTCAGTTTCTTTGATTGTGTCTCCAATGGATTCAAATTGTTCTTTGATTTGAGACACCCTTGTGACGTAATATTGAATGGTTTCTGAAATATACATCTTCACACTCTTGAGTTGTGTCCTCAACATCATCTTTTGGTTGATATTATTTCCTTCATATAATCGGGACAGGGCATCAAAAATTTGTTTGGGATTTGTCAATGATGAGACATGAGGTATCAAATGATTCTTAATAGAATCGACAATGATTCTCTTTTCCTTAACTAGGTTCTTTTTGTACTTTTCCTTGGCCTCATCTTTGTTTGGTTTTGTAACTTCTTCTTTGACGAAATATTCTAGATCATTCTCTTCTAGAATGAGCATCACTCTATACTTCCATGCTCGAAAGTTATCAACACCCTCAAGCTTCTCATCAAGCTTGGTACTAGGAGTCCTTCAATGGAAATATAATAAGAAAATGAAAATTTTTCAAAGAAAGGTTTTGAACTTACCAGAGAGTGTATTATTCCAAAGTGAATTTCTCCAACTTCAATATACAACTACCAAGACGTCATGATCTCAGGTTTATGAGGAAACCCTAATTTCTCAACTTGAGAATTTTGGAATTTTGATCTCGGGAATAGGTGTCCCCTCCTTAGGCGAACTCCTTGATGGATTTGTCTTGACCAATGCCCTTCAGAAAGTGGGAGAAATCAACTTATATGGTTTTATGTAGTTGTCGGCAATTGCTGCAGTTGCAGCACAAACTGCAATTTTTCAAATCTTCGTCAAACTGAACATATGATCCCAAGGAAAGATGTGTTATGGTTAGGAGAGTCTTCCTATGGTCTTGATTTCCCAAATGATTTCTTCTAGACTGTGAAAATGGATTCTTTCAGGCCTGCTCTGATACCATTTTAACATTTTGCTTCATCAGTTAAGTGTATTCAATATTCTTTAACTTTAAACTATTAGAACAATAATTGCATGCACAAAGATCACTGAAAGAAAGACATCCACAATATACACAAGATTTATCTTGGGAAACCCTCTTGGGGGAGAAAACCAGCAAAGATTCTTCAATATATATTCATCAACAAGTACAATGTCTCTCTCAAGAGAGATCTCACCAAACAAAAGATAATCAAAAGATAGACCAGAAACCCTAACTAGAATAGGGTAGCTCACAACTAGACCAAGATAGTCATCCAAGAGATAACCAAAACCCTTCACCAAAACACCCTTACTCTATAGTTGTGTCTCCTCCTCAAACTTGCACACTTTTACTTGTGTGAGAGATCTTGTGTTGTGTGTCCCTCAAGTGAGGCGCCTAGCCTCTTATAAATACAAGTTGAGCCACCTTAAATTAGGTCAAGGCCAACTTGTATACTTTACCCTTTATAATTTACAATTGACTTTTACAAAGGAATAATAGGGTAGACTTTTACAAAGGCACAATAGGGATGAATTTACAAATATAGCATAATATTATTCTTTAGGGTTTTGACTTGGTCTAATACAATATTGATATAATAATAATATATTCCGAAGCTACTCAAAATTCAAAATTGGCATATTTGGCAAGTCGTTGAGGTTGGGGATGAGACGTTGGGCCTATAAAGTCCTTCCTCCAAGGTGTTAGGGCCCTCTCTTAATCAAGTCAATGCATCCTCATCAAATGATGGAATGTTCCCTTCACCACCAAACCCTAACCCATGCATGACATCAAGCCCTCAAAGTATGATGTTTTGGCCTCCAAAGGAAAAACATTGGGCTAGTAGGAACATCGGTGAGGTCCTACAAGGAATCTATCAAGCCTCCAAAGGCTATGATCATCATCTAGAGTGTAGGCCATGGTATCCAATCAGTGCGATTCAATCCCCAAGGAAGCCCAAGCTAGGCTTGTTCTTCCAAATCTGTCCACCAAACAAGGTCCTGTAAAGACACTGAATACGCCCTCCAAGGATCTCAAGTCAAATGCATAATCATGAGTAAATAAATTCATTAAAATAGCCACCTAAGCACATGCATCAAAAACCACCTCATCAAAATAAACAAGTTCTCAAAGACCCTATGCAACTTGCCAAGTATGGGTATGAGAGGGTTGACAAGGTGACCTATTGGGTGAATCAGGTCAAGGAATGTTTCCCAAGTGGAACCCTTTTCTAAGACATGTGGAAAAGATGATATGGATGGGGGAAAGACTCTTGGGCATGGGGCTCATGACAAATAAGGGATCACAGTGTTTGATTTATGGGTGCCTTTGTAGAGGGTGTGCTACACCTTCGTTTTCAATGCATCATTTTTCCAAGCCCATTCATTGCCATTAATTAATTAAGGTCCAAACAATGGGTACTCCCTAGGGGTGAATCGATTATCTTGGGGGGAAGTACCATAGTGTCACTTGAAGGGAGAAGAACACATAGTGCCATGGGGGTATAGTCTAGCTTGTAACACACTTTGTGTAAATCCCTCAATCAAGTGGGCCATTTCTGTTATGTGTTTTCTTTTGCAGGTCTTTGATTTTTTTAGGAGAAGCGTTTTATTTCTCTCAAGACATCTTTGGTATTTTATCTTTTTCCAACTATCTCCACTCTAGGCCTTCAATCCCTTCTTCCCATGAAATGAGGGACAACCCCTTCTTGGGTCAGTACACCTGAAAACCAAAAAGATAAGGATATGGGGAGACTAAGTGTTGAAAGTGACAAGTATGGCCAAGAAAGGCATGGGCTAGGAAAGGCATGATGGCTCGTCAAGGGGACCTCCCAGTAGTAAACCAATCCCTAAGGGTGACCACTTACTAGGGCACAATTTTAACCACCAAGGTGAAACAAGGCAAAGAGCATAATGTCCAAACAGACATTACATAATCAAATTATTTTTAAATGAAACAAACCCAAATGCCTCAAATATTGAAATGACACTCACCATAATACCTAATTTGTACCTCATGGAGCAAGATCTAATGTCCTCTGGAAGCAATATGGTGTGGTGGATACCCTCATGATGAGCCTGGAACTGAGGTGGTGAAGCAGGTCTTTATCTGTTCAAGTGGACACTGTTGGTCAAGTTATCTCTTTGTACTCCATGTATGTAACCTAGGGGCCTCGAGATATCATCTCCTTAATTATACCTAGGAGTTGGGGATAACATCTAGCTCCTACTTGGGGACATGTACTCGTCATAGAGTGCATGAAAACCACGACATATCCTGGTGGACATGTGCCTAAACACACTGAAACAACAAACTATTAAGAGTAGGATGGATCACTCATCCTTTGTTCATATAATCAAAAACTAAAAATGAATATTAATCTAGAAAATATTTTTTTTTAGCATTTTTCATAAATTTCTAAACTAAACATGCAATATGATAAAAGCAATATGCAAGTAGAGAAAAATGAAAAATGAGATGCAACTAAAATACTATGATCAATCAAGGTGAAAATGCAGGAAATCAAAATGACCTACCTAGTTATCTGGGGCCCTGAGGCCCTAAAGATTAGATCCTGAAATGTTAGGTGAAGTCGTATAACCAGTACAACCAGTTGATCATCTCATCCAAGTATCTCCCCCTATGCTTAATCATGGAATACAAAAAAGATAAGTCAATCACATAATGATCATGAGCATAAATAGACATATAATCAATCATTAAATGAAACTCATGGAGCTGGGTGGGAGGGAGGAAATCCTATTGGAAAGAACATCCACACTCTTGATCGATCCATCTCTGGATGGGACTATCCCATGTATATGATGGCTCATCTATATGACTGAAATTGACCATATCCATGTCTTCGTGTGTAGCAAGAACATAAGTAAGGTAAGCTTCAAGTGGATCTTCAACATGATCCATTTCATGGAAGTCTTCTTCATCATTGAAACCATACTTTTCTACGATGATGGAACATAAGGAACTTAATCTATGACACATTTTAGCAAGATCTAGTGTCAACAAATCAGTAGGGTTTTCTTCAACGATCTCTTCATATGCAAGGGCTTGTTCTTCGTCTTCACTTGAAATGTCATCGCTTCAAGAATGTTGAGAGGAGATAAGGGATACCAAGAAGAATTGATGATTTTCCAAACAAGAGGAAATGGGGTAAAGCACAACCTTAGTTTTAAATAAAAACTCTTCTCTCGGATCTAAAAAATGTTGCTTGTTTATCTGCAAATTCTTGCCAAAATTATCAATATGAAAATACTTATGTTTAGTAGCGTGAGCCTTTGACTGTTCTGGATTGGTCGCGTACTAGAATCTATCAATATCTAAGCACAAAGGTGGTTGGGAATATTCATAGAACAAGCTCAGGTCACCGAAAGGATACTCATCACAACTCTCAAGGGATGGGTGAGAATCATAACAAGCATATCGTGAAAGCTATCTACAAATAAGTCTGTAACCATATCATCATCGGGCCTCCAAACATTTGAATCATATACGTATGAAGACCAATCCTCTAAAGATGACAACTCAAACCCTTCTGCTTGAGAGCTACCTTCAATGTTGTAAATGGGATCTCCATTAATGATGAAGCAACCCTCATCCCATCTATGTCTCTGAACATGTATGAAATCATCAATGTGTAGATTGTCCATGTCAGAGAGGTATTTCACAAAATCATTTGCATCATTGGGACTAGTCACTTCTCCATCTTCATGTAGGAGGAAAAAAAGGTTGAATGACTTCATTTTGTTAAGCGAGAGCATGGATACCAATGTCTCCTTCTACTCATCTAGATGTTGCACTTCATCCAGGTCTTCTTCTTCTTGGAAAATTTCTTCATGAATCCACTCTTTAACTAAGTCTTCGTCATCTTCAATAGAATCAAATAATTTACCATCTTGATCTTGATCTCTAACAAGTTTGCAAACTTCTTTGGGCATCAAGAGTGATCAATCTTGAGTTGGAAATCCCTCTCGGTAACCATATTTCTTCATCAAAGCATCACACAGTGACTCTACTCTGAAATAGGTAATGGAAATCTCCCATGCTATGTTGAGGGTAGGATTCCTCTCATAATTTTGAAGGACAACATTGTATTATTCTTTTCTTTGCACAAAAAACCTAACCAGGAAGTCCTTATTATGGCAATACTCAAGCAATTGTTCATAGAACTCGTTGTCTTCCTGTATGTTTTCCTTGAGTCACTCAAAACTTTCCTCATTACTATTATCCTCAATTTTTTATTCCTCAATTGTTCTTTCATCATACTTTAGAAGAAGTTTTTCTCTCAAACCTTCAATAAGTTCTGAAAAAAATGAATATCCTCAAAGAACATCCTCAAGGTCTTGAATAGTATCTTCAAGCTTTTGATTTCTAGGGCCCTAATGCTCGAGGAAGTATTAGATAAGGATTATTGGAGAATAAATACTTTTGGGGCTACAAGAATATATGATCCAATCTTTTTTCCTTTCTTTAAGAGATAAGAGAAATGACCACACAATCACATCTTCTTGTTTTATGTTGTAGTGCATGATAAATTCAACAAACTAGGTGACATGTGCAATAGCCGAGGATGGATCACCGTCGAACCTAGGAACATGAACCAACTATTTCATCAGGCATTTATTTGGATACCAATAAATAGACTGAACATCCAAGGTTGTGTATGCCTCATGAAAGTGCTACAGAGACATCTTTCCATCACTTGGCTAAAAAATTCAATGGAGTTTCAAGATAATATCAAGGTTCATCAAAGGATGGAAAGGGTAATAAGGGAAAGTTGGTTTCTTGGAAGGTGGATTCGCCAGATGAGATTTAAGGGGAGCTCATAAAAGGTGGAAGGGGAACGTCCTTTAAGTGGAGTCACTAGGAAAGCTAAGGATTTGGGATAGCTTTTCAAAGTGTCTTTAGGGCTCATAAGAGGATTCAAAATCCTATACGAAAACGATGCCAAAATGTTATTGCACAAATTGTAGGTTGGGTAAAGACCGATCCAAGCCACAAGATGGCGAAAAATAGGAGAATACCTACCCAATGTCACCTCAGATAGATATTCCCTTCACTCTAGAGGTAAAGTGATCACCTCAAGGGGGTACTCTTAGGTGACCCTAGGGGAAATGAGATGGAAAATGATACTTATGAATGGATGCCCCTATAGGTCAATTTTCTAAATGAAAATAAGGCTTGGAAACGAGTCTCAATAGTGGTCAATGGTTGCCAAGTCTTTGGGTACCTATGGAAAGTATTTGTACCTTCCCGAGACACAAGAAAAGCCAAGTATGTATGTAATATGTTAAGAGGAAAACAAGTTAAGCTTGTTGTCCCAAATCGCAGAAGTAAACAAAAATATATATCAGCAACTAAATCAAGTAACTACTGCATATTAAACCACTTAAAGAATCTGTTATCACCATTAAATTTTTTGTGTGAAATCAAGATTTCAGGACTTGGTGGGGTGCTAAATTGGTTTGGAAGCTCGACAAACTAGAGAAGGAGGTAAATATGGTAGGAAGAGGCTAAGTATGGAGGGAGAAGTTGCGCAGAGCACTTAAAGAATCGCAAGCACTTCAGATCGACAGTTGAGGATCATTTCGGGGGGAGAAGTTACGTGGAAGATAATTTCAGAAAGTGAGCCAAAATCTAAATCGTGGTTTTCGGTCGGGGCCACATGGTGCCATCGGGTTCATTTCGAGGTGAGAAGTGGGTTGCCCCAAACCACTTCCTCGCACCCCCGAAATTTGGAAAAGTATATAAAGGACATTTGTCATGTATTTAATTATTATTTCAAAAGACTGGACCATTTGAAACTTGGCGCGACCACCTTCGTTCGACTACAGCTCAACAGTGCACCATTGCATGCCATTTCCGCTCATTTCCAGGTATTTTTCATCGCCACCATGGACCCTATCATAACTTCAGTAACAGAGGAAGACACTGTGTCGAATGAAGATGCCCTAATTAACCGAGACTCAGACATTTTCGACACTGAAATAACCATTTTGCCTCTGTTTCCAGAAGCAATATGTCCAATAATGTAGGAAGGCATATACCATTCCTTGAAGAAGTCTAGGCCACCATATTCCCTTAAGATGTCGAAGTCATTTTCCCTTTTCCCGAATTCATAGGTTGGTGCGCAAAGCAGTATTCTCATGAAGAAAAAGTCGTTGTAAATAAACAGGGGTCCGAGGTCATGTGTAGGGTAGAGAGTCTATCAATTCGATATGCCCTCAGTATACCAAAGTCTTTCTCCACAGTGTCTGAACCTTTCAGTGAAGAAAAGATAATTAGGGTATACAGAGAGTGTCCATTAGAAGTCAGAGATCTGTTTTTACAGACAATTATCAAATTAGAACATCTTTCAGAGAGTCTGTCTTTGCCAATGAATGTGAGTATAATGGTTATTGAGGTCCAATGGGTATGTTCCCTGTTAAGTCAAATTTTAGGTCTAGATAATGACAAACATGTGGTCGAGGTCATGTTGGGTTTCATTTTGACATTTTTTCAGTCAGAGTCAGGTCTGTCAGTCTGTATCCATTTTGATCAATTCATAGTTGATAATATCCATAAATAGCTAGTGAATTTTCACTCTCCAAGGCATTTCAGATATTACACCTATTTGTTGAAGATTTTCCTGGAAACCAATAAGAGAGAATTTCCTGAAGCAACATTCATATCAACTGAATATAAGAGGATTACATTGCTCATCTTCATCAACAAATTTATGTCCATGGTTTACAGTTTGATTTTCAACACCAACCTACCCAGATTTTTGGATGACACGAGGAGTTATTTGCAACCAAATCCAGAAAACAAAGTGGGGGACTGGGTATTGTTCATGCATTCAACAGTAATATGGGTTTATGGTTTTCATGAATCCCCCTATCTATTGCCTATTTTTTCGACCCCCAGAGTATTTTCCCTTGAATTCATCAGGCAAAGAATCATATCTGAGATAGAACATTTCCTAAAGTTGCGCAAAGCCTCCAACCTCAAGTTCCCTTTTATCATTGGCCCTTTCATTGTCAAAGCCATATCTTGTTTATATCAGATTCAAGCAAAGCTCAAATACTTTGGTTTTGCACAGCTACAGGGAAGGATATATGATCCATACCAAATCATATCCAAGAGAAGATTGATGAACAAATAGGCCCCTTATGAGAATAAACATGTTGAGGTTTTTGATAAACTCGCAAACCTAGAAGTCTGTGCTGTTATGGAAGAAATCTTGCAAACAAATCAAACACAACAAGTGGAGGCAACCCTGCAGCAAAGTCGGGCACAACAAGTGGATACAACCCTTCAAAGAAGTCAAACACAACAAGCTCCTCAGAAACTAATAGTCAAAGTTCCTAAGATGAGTGTTTACAACAAGAGAAGCAGTTCAGAGGCCTGGGCACCAGTGATCAACATATTGCTCCTAAGAATATGAAGATTACATAGTCTTCATAGGTAGTGGATTTAGAGGAGGAAGAGCCTAAAGAACAAGTAAATATGGATATGGTGGAGAGTGGTACCAACACTTTAGAGGTTGAAAGGGGAAGAAAACTCCAAAGTGAAGGTAGCTCAAGAACCTTTAGCAACAAAAAACATTTGGGGCAGCTTATCAATCTAAAGAATATTTTGAAAAAAGTATGTTGAGAAAGGAAACATGGCCCTGGGTGAGATAGGGGAGTTAGTCCCCGAAGTGGAAAATATTTCTCAACACAATTCTTCTTTGTTCACAGTAAGGGATATTGAGAAGAGGACCTTTAACATTGCAATTGCAGATGAAGACACGATATCTGAGATAAAGATAAAGTATGACAACATCAGTGCTCCAGACAAGGTCAAATTCCATAAGAACACTAGTGATATGTTGTATTATGATTACCTGAGTTTAAGATTGAAGAATTCCAAGCTGTCATCTTATGCAATGAAATTAGAAGGGCAGTTGAGGCAAGAAAAAACATCTAGCAGAGCTTGGCAGACTCAAGTGAAGAGGTTGGAATCTGAAGGCCCCCAAGGGGTGAAATTCTCATTGGATGAGAAGGACAAATTGATTCAAATCTTGAAGAAGAAACTGAAAATGTCTGCCACAAAGCATCCATAAACAACATAATTGGTTGCTCTAGAACATGAAAAAGAAGCATTTTGACAAGAGGCATTGGACTACAAAGCTAGGGTGTTGAAGCTAGAGAAAAAAAAGATGAAATGGTCACAAGATCAAACATAATTGTTGAACATGATTGTAGTTGTACCTCCCACTACAAAATTTGGGCCAAACATTGAAGGACTTGTCCAGGCTATGTCACAAGTTAGCCTGAAAGAAGGGGAAATCAAAGGGATAAAAGGGAGCATAGAGAAATTGAAGCAGGAGATACAAGCAAAGGATGAAAGAATGGCTCAATTTCAAAAGGAGAATCAAGCCTTGTAGGAAAGGATAGATAAGTTGAAGATGAGATTAAGAGGCCAAGGCATGTTGCATGGAGCCAAGCATATCATCCAAGATTCTATAACTACTGAAGCTTCCAAGTTCAAATTGTATTTGAATTTCATCAATGATAAAGAGAGCATAGCCATCACATCCAGAAGCAGGTTCATTGTTGTGAATGAGACTTTAGCAAAGAAACCATCAGAGTGGGCCCAAAATTCCATAAACTTGCTCAACTCCATCCCTACTGTAGAACTTCAGACCATTGGAGTCAAAGATAGAACTACATTGATCATCTGGGCCGAGAGGGTTATTGCTAAACATAACCTGTTGAAATCATTCCAAAGCAAGGCAACACAGATGGAGCAAAGTGTGCAAGAGTTCAAGGATTTGTTTGAAGAATTGTTTATTAAAATCCTCCCACCATCTTGGGATGGTAAAGGAAAATTATATGATCAGGAAGAATACAATGCTTCCCTCACTCAGTGCAGAATGGATTGTAGATTTTCCATAAGCTAGGTTAAGCATGAAGTTCATTCCATTTTAGCATTTCACTTAACCATAAACAATAATGTTGCAGAAACCAATATCACAAGAAGAAACACCATGCAAAAGAACACAAGAAGTATCTTGGGAAACCCTTCTCAACAAGGGAAGAAAACCTAGCCAGATAAACCCAGCCAAATACTTTTCTATATTCTTCAAGAGAAAGACCTTCACCTTCAAGAAAGACCTAGCACACAAGAGGGTGCTTCAAACCCTAGAACTCTAGTGCCCAAGGGAGGTGTGCACCTTTTTACAAGTAGATGGATTTGCTGTAGTTTCCAAACACACAAGAATGATATGATTCCATAATGGGGAGTCATCCCTTACTTATATTAGACTTGTCAAATCAACAAAGGCGTCTATTGGCTCAACATGGCCGACTCTCTAAGTCACTTTATAATTTATTATTATGATTATTATAATTAATATTAACAATATTAATTATCTTTTACATCTATTATTAATCACATTAAGGTGGGGATGACCTGTACCCTTTACATAACAATTAGGGTTACAGGAAGTTATTACTCTTGAACAACATATAGAAAAGGATTAGATACACCCACTAGTGCTCATCCACTAGGGGCACATCCATAGGGATGTCATAGCTCTGGATCACCGCATTACATAGAAGAACTAGATCTACACACATTCACCTATGCTCATCCACAGGCATGTCCACTCTACATATATTCTTTCCCACTACCTCACACAAGAGAATTATCTGGAGTTTTCTCGTCAACTATGTTGCTCAGAGGAGGCTAACACATCATATTCATTTCTGTTCACATGACAATACACCCAACACTTTGGGATTTCACACGTTCACCTTAACTCAGCCACAGGCACGCCCAACTCATCAGATCACCTTTCCCACTGGATAATCATCTAGAGTTCTTCTCACTATATGAATGGAGGAGGTCATATCTACATTCCTATCTCTATCTTAGGCAAGAACCACATACCCTTCTTAGTGGATTTCTCTCAGGTTTGTAAGTTGGGAGAAAGGCTTCACATAGCTACAATGATCCACACCTCACATGTTTGTAAGCTGGAGAATGTCTCACATAGCTGCATTCATCAACACTTCCTCTTAGCTAGGGAGACATTCTTTATCATGCCAAGTCTCACAAGGATGTATTTTGAATTTTTTCTTGGTTGGAGTTATCGACACTCTCTCTCAACTAGGGAGCCATTCTTCATGAAGTTAATTTGGTGAATATATCTTCAATTTGATCATGTGTAGGAAGGTACTGCATGTGTACAATTTTCCTCTGCATCATATATTTGAAATAGGGATATTTCATCTCATTGTATTTCGATCCATCAGGAAACACTAGGTTCTCAAGGATCTTTACTCACGTCTCTTGGTCATCATCATAGGATCCATCTCATGGTCAAGTAAATCTGTCAAAAGCTTTGTGAAGCCACCTTGCTTCACACACTCGATGCTCATATACTATGCCTCTGTGGTACTCAAGGCTACAGAGTTTTGTTTCCTGTTGCATTAGGAAACCATGCCAAACTTCACGGTAGAAAATCAATTGGATGTGTTCTTTCGGTCCACTGTACTTTCTACTCAATCTGAATTGGCATATCCTGCAAACTTAGTTTCACACTAGAGGCATATCTTAGGCCATATCCAACTGTGCCTTGTATATATCTCAATACATGTTTTGTTGTTGTCTAGTGAGTCTGTTTTGGTTGACTCATGAAATGACTAGGCACATTCACTACATGGCATGAATCAATTCTAGTGTTAACTAGATACATTAGTGATCCAATCAGCTCTGGATCAGTCTCGTCTGAATCATCATCAATCTTCTTCTTTAAATCCATCATGGTGAATTTTTCATTTTGTCGTACTGAACTTCTTTAATATTTTCACTGTATATTTTCCTTGACTCAAAAAAATCTTATTGGTCCTCTGTCATACTTCTTGTCCTAAGAAGTAGTGCATCATACTCAGATTCTTCATCTCGAATTCAAAAGTCAAGGATTACTTGTATCCAACAACAACGTTTTTTGAATAAGTCACCACGATCAGGTTCTCGTCACCAACACTGTATAGGTTTGGATCAACAACACTCTTCCTAAAATCCAAACTCATCAAGAATCTATCTATCTGATATAGTTTCCAACTCATGGATGGTAGTACAGATGGAAGTGTATCGGTTGATTGGGTCAAGTGTCTTATCATAGATGACTCCCTCTGTTTATGAGAAACCTTTGGCTATAGATCTCATTTTGTATTTCTCGACACTTCCATCAGCTGCATGCTTGATCTTATAGATCCACTTGGAAGTTATCACAAACTTCCCTTTCTGGTCCCTGAATAATATCTTATGCACCCTTCTTTAATATATACTCGTAATCTTCTATTATGACATCTTGCCATATCGGTTCTCTTTGTTTCTTCTCTAAGACAAGGAGTCTGAACATCAATGAAGTGGCTCATGATTGAAGGATAGCTCGAAAATCTCTTTTACTTTCTCAGGATGTGCCTCGAGAGGTTTGTATGTTTCTTTGCCTCTTGCAGAGTGAGTCTAGGTAGGAATTTTATGTCCTACTGCAATATCTCTGAACATATAAACTGGAGTGTTAATGTTTATGCCATTATTATAGTTCTTTGCATTTCATTAGATAAGAGCATAATAAGAACAAGATCACTAAGAAATACACATTCACAAGAGACACAACATTTATCCTGGGAAACACTCTAGGGGAAGAAAACCCAGCAAAAACTTCCTTATCATAAATGGCTTATACAATGTTCAAGAGATAACTGAAACCAATACAGAAAATTCCTCCTCAAGAGATGCGCCACCCTTCTTCTCCTCTCTCCAACTTCCAATTGCAGCTTGCCTCATAAGATAATGAGAAAGTGAAGTGTGTGTAAGAAGTGAGGCGCTAGCCTCTTATTTATATCAATCTGGCACATGTGAAGAGTCACCATCTGGTAGGGCCGACCTCTCACTCTGGGTGGGTAAATCCACCTTTAATTAATTCTGGCCCTCTCATTATAACTGTTGGGGCCGACTTCTTATTCAACACTTTGTAATTGTCCGATGACCAATCCACAAAAGGGGATTTGGTCCTTATACAATTACCGACATGATTAATCCTCAATGGGGATTAATCTAATAATAATAATAATGACCAAATTAATCCACAATGGGGATTTAATCCAATAATAATAATGACATGATTAATCCACAATGGGGATTTAATCCAATAACAAAATAATAATAAGAATGCTCTTCGCAGTTACATTATTTCAACACTCCCCCTTAACAAGAAGGGTATTCTTCATCAGCATCAGGCGAGAGAGGTCTGCATCATCAGTGGCATCTGGAGGACAGTATCATCAATATCATCTTGAACAATTGTCTAGCACATTTACGAGTCATCGGAAGTTTTCTTCATGAGTAGCATCATCATTCTCAAAAGAATGCTATGATCATCTGCATCAAGCATGTATCAATAAAAAATGATACATCATCACAGCACTAGGCTGGCAAATCACAATACTACACTAGCTCAATGTCACAGCGGTTAAGCTGGTAGCTCAGTGTCAGTCACATATTTCTTTACGTCTAACAACTAGGTCAGAAGCAAGTAATATCATCATCTCGCTTTACGTCTAACAACTAGGCCAGAAGCGAGGAATCACAGCGTCATGCTTTACGTCTAACAACTAGGTCAGAAGCATGACTCATCTTGCTTTACGT
>ML809169.1:0-15144 GCA_009831015.1 Picea engelmannii
AAGAGGTATCATCATAACAAAAAACATATCATACATATAATTATGTTTTCTAAAGAAAAAATCATTATTTATATTAAAAAATGGAAATTATATTTTTTAGATGCATACTACATTCATAAGGGTAAGAATACATAATTAATGTACATTTCATTTTCATCTTTTAAAAATAATCTTAATACTATATTTTTTCTCTTCTTTTAATCTCATGCCACCTTTTGAGGAAGGGTCCATAGTGACTAGCTATAATTTAGAGGGCGAGAGTTTAGTATTCATAGAGGAAATTAATTCCTTCTCTAAATCGAACGTTTCAATTTCATGAAGTCTCTTCATCCTTCTTCGAGAGGATTCATGTATAATTACCACCTTCAAGTAGGAAAGCACAATATTCATGTTGTCTTCTCTATCCCCCAATGGAGGACATGGTTGTTCATTCAATAGTTCTCAACAAACAATATTCTCCTTCTCTGAATCAATAATTTGTTGATTGACAATGCTCTGTGCATTGGCATATCATGGATACACTTGCTTACATGCTATCTAATATTTTGGTTTAGAGTTATGTCCTTTTTTCCCTTTTTGAGTAAGCACATGCTTCAGATGACAAGAACACTAGAGAGTAAACAAATGAAGATCATAAAGTGTAATCCCAAATCCCCACTCATTCCCAGGATGAAAACACCTAAGCATTATAGCCACCCATAAGAACTATCTCAGGTGAGACTATGCAATGCATTATGTGCGTTGTGTTTCCTTCTGGTATACTAGGAGGGTCGATAGTTTTAGGGGGTTTTGTTGGAAACCATAGTAGATCTGAACTTGGGTCAGCCCAAGAATGGTAGTTAGAGGAAATAAACAACCAACAAATGGCTTAGTCCAAAGCAAGGTCTGACGCGACAAACTTATAATTGGTGCGGGAAGACAACACCTCACTAAAGGAGGCACTTAGACAGGAAGGGAAGGATAAAAATATGGTGTAGCAAAAGGTGAATGAAATGGAAAACTAGGTCCATGCAGCATTCCAATCCATCTCAAATAGCAAAGGCGTACATGGAGTGTCAGCCCAAGAGATATGCAGAAGATAACGCAGACGTTGCAACACTACAAGGACCAGATCAAAGAACTGGAGGAGCAACATTTCCCACAACTCCTCCAGAAATAGAGCACAAAGAGAGCAAGATATGACAACTTCTGCAGAAAACATCGCACACAACATACACAGGATGACATAATTGTTGGAGAAAAGCGCCCAACTATGGACACACCTACTAGAGGATGGGAGCTTACAAGATCTTCAGGGGAAGGAAGACAAACTACATGCAACCATAGCAGATGTCAAATAGAGACAGAGAACGATGTCACTTCCAAGAAAGATCAAGACTATCGTGGAGATGAAGACTTTATAGGAAGAGGAAAAGGCAATACAAGCGCAAAAGATGGCGTGATAGGCTCAATTGGAGCCCCTGCAATAAAAGGTAGAGCAATTGATCGCTGAGATCGATGCATCCAAACTAAATGTAGAGCGCAAAGTCATGGAAGGAGGAGAGCTACTACAAAACCCAGTCGTCGTGCAACTCATGGAAGATATGGCCGAAAGGACCAGTTAAGTTCAGGCGCAGTGCTAGAGAATCACTGAAATGTATGACGCGCTGGCACAAGTAGTGACAGATGCTAGAGTTAGGCAGTGACTCGGGACGAGTCACGATGTTAGTGTTGGGGGCCTTTTGGGGGCTGGCCCATTGTGGAGAAAATCACGACATGGGAGAAATATCGTTGGCAGGAAAAACAACACGTGGAAAGAAAACACGCATGCATAGGAGGAAAGCATGTGAGGCGTGCATGCAAGAAGACCTAACCATACTAGGGTTATGGTTTTGGTAAGAGGATGTAATGGATGGTAAGCCAAAACCATGTATAAATAGGTACCTAGGTGGTCTAGGTCGGGTTTCAAAGACTATTATTGGTTTTGGATATTATTTTTTGTTATGGTCTAGAATGTTTGTAAAATCCAATCTCATTTTGTAAGTTGTTGAGATGAGAAGAGGAACTCGACCTATTTGATGGAGAGTTGTAATGTGCACGACGCTATAGTTTTGGAAACACCGTAATAAAAAGGTAGAGAATCCAAATATTTGTGGACATAGCCGAGGAGGGTTGAACCATGGTAGATCATGTGTTATGTGATTGAATGTTGTGTATTTCCTTTACTGTAAATGATTAGATGTTAGAGAAATGCATGAATGACTTAGTTAGATCTGCTATTTTAGATGCATGAATAAGAATGAAAAAATATTCAATATGAGCTTAATGTTATAGTAAACAAATGAAGATCACAGAGTGTAATCACATATCCCCACTAATTCCTAGGTTGCAAGCATCTGAGCGTTGCAGCCACCCATAAGAACTATCTTGGGTGAGACTGCGCAGTGCATTTTGTGTGTTGTGTTTCCTTCTGGTTTACCAGGAGGGTCGATAGTTTTAGGGGGTTTTGTCTGAAACCATAGTAGATCTAAACCTGGGTTAGCCCAAGAATGGTAGTTGGAGGAAATAAAAAACCAACAAATGGTTTAGTCTAGAGCAAGGTCCGATGCGACAAACTTACAATTGGCGCAGGAAGACAACACCTCACCGAAGGAGGAACTTAGATAGGAAGGGAAGGAGAAAAATATGGTGCAACAGAAGGTGGATGAATTGGAAAACCAGGGCCACGCAGTATTCCAGGCCATATCGGATAGCGAAGGATTACAGGGAGTGTCAACGCAAGAGAAAATGGAGAAGATAACACAATCGTTGAAACAATACAAGGACCATATCAAAGAGCTAGAGGAGCACGTATTTCCCACAACTCCTCCATAAATCAGAGCACAAAGAAAGTAGGATGTGACAACTTCTGCAAAAAACATCACTTAGAACATACACAGGATGGCATAACTACTAAGAAGAGTTCCCAGCTATGGAAACAACTTCTAGAGGAAGGGATCTTACAAGAGCTTTAGGGGAAAGAGGACAAAATACATGCATCCATAATAGACGTCAAACAACGAAAGAGAACGATGTCACTACTAGAAAATATCAAGACCGCCGCAGATATGAAGACTTTGCACATAGAGGAAAATGTAGTACAATAGAAAAATATGGCGTGGCAGGCTTAGTTGGAGCCCCTGCAAGAAAAGGAGTACAGGGAGTCTCAGTGCAAGAGAAAATGAAGAAGATAACGTAGACGTTACAACACTACAATGACCATATCAAAGAACTGGAGGAGTGCGCAGTTCCCACAACTCCTCTAGAAATCAGAGCGCATAGAGAGCAAGATGTGACATCTTCTACAAAATTCATCACACAGAACATACAAAGGATGACAAAAATGCTGGAGAAGAGTGCCCAGTTATGGACATCACTTCTAGAGGATGGGAGCTTACAAGAGTTGCAGGGGAAGGAGGACAAACTACATGTAGCCATAGGATATGTCAAACAATGAAAGAGAACGATGTCACTTCTAGGAAAGATCAAGATTGTCATGGAGATGAAGAGTTTACAAGCAGAGGAAAAGGAAGTACAAGCGCAAAAGATGGCGCGACATGCTCAGTTGGAGCCCCTGTAAGAAAAGGCAGAGAAGTTGTTCGTTGATATCGATGCAGCCAAAATGAATGTAGAGCACAAAGGCATGGAAGGAGGAGAGTTGCTACAAAACCCAGTCATCATGCAGCTCATGGAAGATATGGCCGAAAGGATCAGTCAGGCTTAGGCGTAGTGCTAGAGAATCATTGAAATGTATGACACGTTGGCACAAGTAGTGACAGATGCTAGAGTTAGGCAATGACTCAGGTAATGACATATGCTAGAGTTAGTGACAGATGCTAGAGTTAGGCAATGACATTTCATTTTCATCCCTTAAAAATAATCCTCAATACTACATTTTTTCTCTTTCTTCTTTTAATCTCATGCCACCCCTTGAAGATGGGTCCATAGTGACTAGCTATAATTTAGAAGACGAGAGTTTAGTATTCATAGAGGGAACTAATTCCTTCTCCAAATCGAAGGTTTCAATTTCATGAAGTCTCTTCATCCTTCTTGGAGGCGATTTATGTATAATTACCACCTTCGAGGAGGAAAGCCTGATATTCATGTCTTCTTCTCTATCCCCCAATGGAGGACATGGTTGCTCACTCGATAGTTCTCGACAAACAATATTCTCCTTCTCTAAATCAATAGTTTGTTGATTAACAATGCTCTATGCATTGGCATATCATGGATGCACTTTTTAACATGCTATCTAATATTTTGGTTTAGAGTTATGTCCTTTTTTTTCTTTTTGAGTAAGCAGATGCTTCAGATGACAAGAACACTAGAGAGTAAACAAATGAAGATCATAAAGTGTAATCCCAGATCCCCACTCATTCCCAGGATGCAAGCACCTAAGCGTTGTAGCCACCCATAAGAACTATCTCAGGTGAGACTACGCAGTGCATTCTGTGCGTTGTGTTTCCTTCTRGTATACTGGGAGGATTGGTAGTTTTAGGGGGTTTTGTTGGAAACCATAGTAKATCTRAACTTGGGTCAGCCCAAGAATGGTAGTTAGAGGAAATAAACAACCAACAAATGCCTCAGTCCAAAGCAAGGTTCGACGCGACAAACTTATAATTGGCGTGGGAAGACAACACCTTAGTGAAGGAGGCACTTAGATAGGAAGGGAAGGATAAAAAGATGGTGTAGCAAAAGGTGAATGAAATGGAAAAATAGGTCCATGCAGTATTCTAATCCATCTTGGATAGAAAAGGAGTACATGGAGTGTCAGCGCAAGAGATATGCAGAATATAACACAGACGTTGCAACACTAGAAGGACCAAATCAAAGAACTGGAGGAGCAACATTTCCCACAACTCCTCCAGAAATAGAGCACAAAGAGAGCAGGATATGACAGCTTCTACAGAAAACATCACACAAAACATACACAAGATGACAGAACTTTTGGAGAAGAGCGCCCAACTATGGACACAGCTACTAGAAGATGGGAGCTTACAAGATCTGCAGGGGAAGGAAGACAAACTACATGCAGCCATAGCAGATGTCAAATAGCGATAGAGAATGATGTCACTTCCAGGAAAGATCAAGACTATCGCGGAGATGAAGACTTTATAGGAAGAGGAAAAGTAAATACAAGCACAAAAGATGGCACGACAGGCTCAGTTGAAGCCCCTGCAATAAAAGGCAGAGCAATTGGTCATTGAGATCGATGCATCCAAACTGAATGTATAGCGCAAAGTCATGGAAGGAGGAGAGCTACTACAAAACCCAGTCGTCGCGCAACTCGTGGAAGATATGGTCGAAAGGACCAGTCAGGTTCAGGCATAGTGCTAGAGAATCACTGAAATGTATGACGCGTTGGCACAAGTAGTGACAGATGCTAGAGTTAGGCAATGACTCAGGACGAGTCACGATGTCAGTGTTGGGAGCCTTTTGGGGGCTGGCCCATTGTGGAGAAAATCACGATGTGGGAGAAATATTGTTGGCAGGAAAAGAAACACATGGAAAGAAAACATCCATGCATAGGAGGAAAGCATGTGAGGCGTGCATGCAAGAAGACCTAACCATGCTAGGGTTATGGTTTTGGTAAGAGGATGTAATGGATGGTAAGCCAAAACCGTGTATAAATAGGTACCTAGGTGGTCTAGGTCGGGTTTCAAAGACTATTATTGGTTTTGGATCTTATTTTTTGTTGTGGTCTAGAATGTTTGTAAAATCCAATCTCATTTTGTAAGCTCTTGAGATGAGTAGAGGATCTCGACCTATTTGATGGAGAGTTGTAATGTGCGTGGTGCTATAGTTTTGGAAACACCATAATAAAAAGGTAGAGAATCCAAATATTTGTGGACGTAGCCAAGGAGGTGGTGAACCATGGTAGATCATGTGTTATGTGATTGAATGTTGTGTATTTCCTTTACTGTAAATGATTATATGTTAGAGAAATTCATGAATGAATTAGTTAGATCTGTTATTTTAGATGCATGAATAAGAATGAAAAAATATTCAAAATAAGCTTAATGTTAGAGTAAACAAATGAAGATCACAGAGTGTAATCACATATCCCCACTCATTCCTAGGCTGCAAGAACCTAGGGTTGTAGCCACCCATAAGAACTATCTCGCGTGAGACTGCGCAGTGCATTTTGTGCGTCGTGTTTCCTTCTGGTTTACTAGGAGGGTCGATAGTTTTAGGGGGTTTTGTTAGAAACCATAGTATATTTGAACCTGGGTTAGCCCAAGAATGGTAGTTAGAGGAAATAAACAACCAACAAATGGTTCAGTCTAGAGCAAGGTCTGATGCGACAAACTTACAATTGGCACAGGAAGACAACACCTCACTGAAGGAGGAACTTAGATAGGAAGGGAAGGAGAAAAATATGGCACAACAGAAGGTGGATGAAATGGAAAACTAGGGCCACACAATATTCCAGGCCATATAGGATAGCGAAGTATTACAGGGAATGTCAACGCAAGAGAAAATGGAGAAGATAGCACGGTCGTTGAAACAATACAAGGACCAGATCAAAGAGTTGGAGGAGAGCATAGTTCCCACAACTCCTCCATAAATCAGAGCACAAAGAGAGTAGGATGTGACAACTTCTGCAAAAACATCACGCAGAACATACACAGGATGGAATAACTACTGGAGAAGAGTTCTCAGTTATGGACACAACTTCTAGAGGAAGGGATCTTACAAGAGCTACAGGGGAAGGAGGACAAAATACATGCATCCATAACATACGTCAAACAACGAAAGAGAATGAACTCGCTACCAGAAAAGATCAAGACTGTCGCAGAGATGAAGACTTTGCACGTAGAGGAAAATGCAATTCAAGCGCAGAAGATGGTGTGGCAGGCTCAGTTGGAGCCCTTGCAAGAAAAGGAGTACAGGGAGTATCAACGCAAGAGAAAATGCAGAAGATAACGCAGACACTGCAACACTACAAGAACCATATCAAAGAACTGGAGGAGCGTGCAATTCCCACAACTCCTCTAGAAATCAAAGTGCACAGAGAGAAGGATGTGACATCTTCTACAAAAAACATCACACAGAACATACAAAGGATGACAGAACTGCTGGAGAAGAGAACCTAGTTATGGACACCACTTCTAGAGGATGGTAGCTTACAAGAGTTGCAGGGGAAGGAGGACAAACTACATGCATCCATAGGATATGTCAAATAATGACAGAGAACAATGTCACTTCTAGGAAAGATTAAGATTTTCACGGAGATGAAGAGTTTGCAGGCAGAGGAAAAGGAAGTACAAGCACAAAATATGGCGTGACATGCTCAGTTGGATCCCCTGCAAGAAAAGGCAGAGCATGTGTTCGTTGATATCAATGCAACAAAAATGAATGTAGAGTGAAAAGGTGTGGAAGGAGGAGAGTTGCTACAAAACCTAGTCACCGCAGAGCTCGTGGAAGATATGGCTGAAAGGATCAGTCAGGCTTAGGCAGTAACATAGGATGATTTACGATTTTAGTGTTGGGGGCCTTTTGGGCGCAGGCCCATTGTGGAGAAAATCACAACGTGGGAGAAATACAACTAGCAAGAAAAGAAGCACGTGGAAAGAAAATATGCATGCATAGAAGGAAAGCATGCGAGTCATGCATGCAAGAAGACCTAACCATGATAGGGTTAGGGTTTTGGTAAGAGGATGTAATGGCTGGTAAGACAAAAACATGTATAAATAGGTACCTAGGAGGTCTAATTCGGGGTTCAAAGACTATTATTTGTATTAGATCAGATTTTTTTTTGTGGTCCACAATGTCTATAAAATCCAATCTCATTTTGTAAGTTGTTGAGATGAGGAGAGGAAATAAGGTAGATCTTGAGGGTTAGATCACAGGCTAAGGATTATGGTGTGATCTAGTCCGCCTCATTATAGATGTCGACCCATTTGATGGAGAGTTGTAATGCACACAACGTTGTAGTTTTGGAAACACCGTAATAAAAGAGAAGAGAAACCAAATATTTGTGCACGTAGCCTAGAAGAGGGTGAACCACGGTATATCATGTGTTATATGATTTAATATTGTGTATTTCCTTTACTCTCAATGATTAGATGTTAGACAAATGTAGGAATGACTTAGTTAGATCTGTTATTTTACCTGCATGAATAAGAATAACAAAATATTTAATATAAGATGAATGTTAGAGTAAACAAATGAAGGTCATAGATTGTAATCTAGCATCCCCACTCATTCCCAGGATGCAAGCACCTAGGCATTGCATCCACCCATAAGAACTATCTTGGGTGAGACTGCACATTGCATTTTGTGCTCTATGTTGCCTTTTGGTTTACCAGCAGGGCCGATACTCTTAAGGGGTTATGTTGGAAACCATAGTAGATATGAACCTAGGTTAGCCCAATAATGGTGGTTAGAGGAAAGAAACAACCAACAAATGCTTCAATCCAGAGCAAGGTCTGATGCGACAAACTTACAATTGTCACAAGAAGACAACACCTCACTGAAGGAGGCACTTAGAAAAGAAGGGCAGGAGAAAAAGATGGCACAACAGAAGGTGGATGAAATGGAAAACCAGGTCCGTGGAGTATTCCAAGACATCTCATATAGCAAAGGAGTACAGGGAGTGTCAGCGCAAGAGAACATGCAGAAGATAGCACAGACGTTGCAACACTATAAGGACCAGATCATAGAACTGGAGGAGCACGCAATTTCCACAACTCCTCCATACATTAGAGCTCAAAGAGAGAAGGATGTGATATATTCTGTAGAAAACATCGCGCTAAACATACACATGATGACATACCTGCTGGAGAAGAGCGCCCAACTATGGATACAACTTATAGAGTATGGGATCTTACAAGAGATGTAGGGGAAAGAGGACAAACTACATGCAACCATAGTAGATGTCAAACAACAACAGAGAACAATGTCACTACCAGAAAATATCAAGACTGCCACGAAGATGAAGACTTTGCAGGCAGAGGAAAATGCAGTACAAGCTCAAAAGATGGTGCGACAAGATTAGTTGGAGCCCCTACAAGAAAAGGCAGAGCATCTGGTCACCAATATCAGTGCAACAAAACTAAATGTAGATCGCAAGGGTGTGGAAGGAGGAGAGTTGCTACAAAACCCAGTCACTGCGCAGCTCGTGGAAGATATGGCCGAAAGGAGCAGTAAGGCTTAGGCGCAATGCCAAAGAAAAAATGAAATGTATGATGCGCTGGCACAAGTAGTGACAGATGTTAGAGTTAGGACGTGACTCAGTACGAGTCCCGATGTCAATGTTGGGGGCCTATTGGACATAGGCCCATTATGGAGAAAATCACGACGTGGGAGAAATATAGTTGACAAGAAAAGAAGCACATGGAAAGAAAATGTGCATGCAAAGGAGGAAAGCATGTGAGGCATGCATGTAAGAAGACCTAACCATGCTAGGGTTAGGGTTTTGGTAAGATGATGTAATGGCTGGTAATCCAAAAACATGTATAAATAGGTACCTAGGAGGTTTAAGTCGGGGTTCAAAGACTATTATTCGTTTTGGTTTGGGTTTTTTGTTTTGGAAGAAAATGTCTGTAAAATTCGATCTCATTTTGTAAGTTATTGATCTAAGGAGAGGAAATAAGGTAGATCTTGAGGGTTAGATCACAGGCTAAGGAGCCTGGTGTGATATAGTCCACCTCATTATAGATATTGACCCGTTTGATGGAGAGTTGTAATGCGCACGATGTTGTAGTTTTGGAAACACCATAATAAAAGAGCAGAGAAGCCAAATATTTTTGGACGTAGCTCAGGAGGGGGTGAACCACAGTATATCATGTGTTATGCGATTGAATATTGTGTATTTCATTTACTGTCAATGATAAGATGTTAGACAAATGCATGAATGACTTAGTTAGATCTGTTATTTTCATGCATGAATAATAATGACATAATTTTCAATATAAGTTAAATGTTAGAGTAAACAAATGAAGATCACATAGTGTAATCCCAGATCCCCACTCATTCTGAGGCTGCAAGCACCTAAGCATTGCAGCCACCCATAAGAACTATCTTGGGTGAGACTACGTAGTGCATTATGTGTGATGTGTTTCCTTCTAGTTTACCAAGAGGGACGATAGTTTTAGGGCATTTTGTTGGAAACCATAGTAGATATGAACCTGGGTCAGCCTAAGAATGGTAGTTAGAGGAAATAAACAACCAACAATAGGGAACATCCAACTAGAATCATATCCCTTTTCTCACCCCCTAAGCTATATGTATCAAGCTTTGGCACCGATCTATTTATATATTTAAATTCCTTTATTCCCTAATGCTTGATGAAAATCCCACCCTCTTTGAAATTTTAGAATCATCATTATAATCTCCTCTAATAGAACTATTTTCCAAAGGATTGGGCTCCAAAAATGATATGAAAAAGTTCTAATAAGATTTAATGTCCCCTTCATATGAATCGAAACCTCCTTCAATACCCCTGGACATTTATATTACTTCCAAGTATTCCAACCACATGTTGTGCTGCATATTGTGAGACCCTATTAACTAACCTAAAACCCAATGACATTAGCCTCGAACCTTCTCCCCCATTTCCTAGTACCTCCAATACCTTAATATTGGAATGTGTAAAAGAAGTGGCCCCTTTTGCACCTTGTTTACCACTTACTAGGGAAACTCCCCCATCCAAAGGATGAAGTATTTCCCTCTCTGAAATTTCCTTGAGATAATACACCCACTATACTATTCCCCCCATCCAAGAGAACAAGCTACACTATTTTTTTCATTCTACCCTTGTAGTTGTGACCACAACAATCAAAACCACAGTTTTTTTTTATAAAGGTTACACAATACTTATGTACCGAAACCAAAAACACAACAACCACCCAAAAGGCAGAGTAGTAGAGAAACATGATTGTAGTTAGGTAACGGATTATTGGTTGTGCACTTAACAAGGGATATGAGGTAGAAAAATTGAATAATGACTTTCTTTGGACATGGTTTGTAAGTGCACAAGTGGAATTTGAGAACCAACCAACAATATATGTTTAGTATAGGAACCTTGGTTGATAGGTTTTTTAAATCCTAGTTCTAATATAAGGATGACTAAATTTTAGTCCAGGGTAGGCCAAATATAAGGAGAAAATGATACATGATTTATTAGGGCACAAACAAAGTAGTTTTGGACACAATGAAATGTGATTTTGTTGGAGAAAACACATCACCTCTAGCTTTAGTGTTATGTTAGCAATATAAGCATTTTGTTACATTTTGAAATCAACCTATTTCAACTAAATATTGGACAATATCTTCCATCATTTATTTTTCTATTTTTTTCTTGCAAATGATTTTTCACTATAATAATGAATGTTATGGGCTATAAGCTAAGTTAAGCATCTTGATAATTTGTATATATACAAACTATTCTTAAGATAAAATGCATGTACCATCTTTGATTTATGTTGTCCAAGTGATTTACAGTACCAATAAAGTTCAAACATATTAAACTCAAGATGATTGAATTTTTTTAGAAAGTTGCATAGATTCATCTTAATCTTAGATTTATCAAGTGATTAGATGAAATATAGACTTATGGATTTGATGAAAAATATATAGACATTAATTTATTTATTAAACAATATTTTCAAAATTAATCAACAATATTGAATTCTGGATTTGATGAAAAATATATACACATTAATCTATCAAAACTTTTGAACGGAAAAAAAATAAATGAAAGAAATAACATATTAATTAAGAAGATAACATAAGATATAACAACTTCAAAGGAGCTTTTAACTATTATAGTTTTGAAATAGAGGAAAAAGCATAAAGAGGAGACGAAACCTAATGTTTGTAACACATTGAATTGTGACAATTGTTAGGTGACAAACAATATTTCGTCGTATCACAGTATTGGCAGCTTGTAATGATTTGAATGTTCAAGTTGAGGGGAGGACAGTCCTCCTGATTCACAGAAGAATTCGTCTCTGTGATTCCATGGATTGTACAAATAAGAAAACATAATTTTTTAATAATATTCATAAAATTTAAAAAAAAAAATCCAAGAGAAATCAAACATGCATAGAGAAATGAATTAGGTAGACTAATCAATCCCTATTATTACCAATAATATCAGTTGTTTCAGTGGTGACATTATATGCCATTGCAATATTGGTGATTAAAAACATGTAACAACCCTAATTAAATAGTTCATAGGGATTTTTAATTATAATTAATTTGATAATTTGACTGTCCTAATATGTTAGTTAAACAATAACTATTTCTTAATAATATTAACTAATTAATTATTATTAATTATTTGTTCATATCTGTCAATGATTAATTAGTTATTAATTGACTCATTAATTATTTGAGTAAAGAATTAAAAAGGGTTAATAATATAATTTATTAAAGACTTACGTATACAAGGGGGGGGAAGAAACATTAAATAAGGGGATAAGACATTAAATATAGGGATATGGTAATAAAGGAAGAGATAAGATATTAACGAGGGGGAGGAGAGTCGATGAGAGGGGGATATGACGGGGAGGAGTCTTACGGGGAGGATCATTCTTTTGGGAGGGAGGAAGCATTATGAGGAGGAGGATATATTTCTGTGGGAGATTTTTCTGTGGAGATCTCTGGTGTGAGGAGTTTGATATTGGGAGTTTCATTGAACCATTGCAGGGGCACTAGGTTGCTAGGGGTTTTGGGCATGGGGGGTAGGATTCCTTTCGGTTTCCTGGAGCTAGGGAGCCAGACAGGCTGGTCCTAGTTGGCTGGGATGTTAGTCGGTTTGGGCAGAGTTGGTCAGTGTATTAGGCTAGGCAAGGAAGCAGGGAAAGGAAAGCTATATCGACTGGAATTAGCATCAGAAGTAGGTATTTTATTATGAATTGTTGAGTTATTTTCATGTTGTAGATAGATTTTAATTTTTGCAGAATATTTATGCTATATGATGTGAATGAATAATTTACGTATGAGAAGGGAATTATATGTTAATTGTATTAAATTTTGTATTTAATTAAGTATGGTCTCTACACATGGTATCAGAGCCCAGTTTCAAAAAATGAAACCTGGGCTTGACTACCCACATAACTATACAATCTGTTCTCCTAGACCCCTGCTAAGCTATAACCTTATTTACAATCCATAAAACCTATGAATACTACCCAAAAGAAACCTAAGAACTATTACCCCTATTTAATGCCTGAGCTTCAACTTCCTCCTCCTCAATCATCAAAGAATGATTGCGCATAATAGGCCTGAACTTATATCCCGTGAAAATGTAAAATGTGAGAGTTTCACATTCTTTGGTCAAATCAATCTTCCACATGTACCTAAACGATATTCCTGTCATAAAAAAAAAACAAATAATCGAGTAAAGTAGACATAACAAATCACCACAATATAATAAGTGCCTGAACAAGGTCAGCTTTATTAAAACTGCTAGTGTCGTATCATCTGTCTGAGTTTCTTCTTTCAAATAGTTGATTGACCAAGCAATAGGAAAATAACAACGCCACAAAAAAAAAATGATATCAATAAGAAGAAACATTTGCTTCCATTCAAACCAGTCTTTTGCAGATGGTTCGAACATGTCAGGCATGGCTACAATAATTTTAGCAACAACTTGTAGGGGGATGACAAGCATCAACAACCTCTTGTATTTTTCTTGAAGATAAGGCTTCAATAAGGACTAACCTGTTCCAATCAGGACAATTAGAGTAAAAAGAATAATACCCCGGAAGAAATTGAAAATATAAAAAGAAACATCCCAACTATGTACAATCCCTGTTCTTTTGATAAAAGAACTATCCTTTGCCTCACATATCAAAATCATAGCCTTCAAGAAAACCAATGCACACATTAATACATGGATTATGTGGGTAGAAACCCTATTCTTCATACTTACATATGACCAAACCCCAACCAAAGTTGCATAAATCACAAAAACCGAAAATACAATCTTGGCAACATTTTGACCTGCAGGCAAATAATTTCTACTGTGGTATTCCCCCTCTAAATTGTACATTACAACCTTCATAGTCATGGAAAGCTAAAGGTCAGATATACAATACAAAAATATCAAAATGTACTAGTTGGAGTCCGAGGGGCGAAATGTCTTGTTAAAATTTGTGTTATTTTGTATCTCTTCAAATGTGAAGAAAACTGTAACGAGATTGTTGTCAAGAATACATTTAATTTTCTCCTTATCCAACTGATGAAAAACATGGAAGCCACGCACTAGCGCGAAGCTGATACCTTTCGGCATGCCACAACAACCCAACATGAAGCCAACATGCGAATCAAAGCACCCAAACACAGAGCTAGCGCACAAATCCCAGTGCCAAGCCATGTGGAGGAGGAGCCCACGGGGGGGACTTCTGTGTTTCACAACACACCAAATGGTCTGAACCACTTTTATGCTTCCCTCCATTTTAGATCTCAATGGAATCCATGGTAGCTGCAACAATGGCTACTCTAAATCTAAAGCAGAACCCTTTTTCTCTACTTTATTCTTTAGTATTTCGTCAACACAGTGGAATTGCCACCCCATATTCTGGAATTTGCGGCTCTCCTTTCTCCATTTCGAGGCCAATTTCAATAAAAAGGCCCAGAAATGCTTCCAATGCTTTGAAGCCAAAGATCATTCGATCCGTAGAGGGCGATGGCGCTGCTACCACTGTAGCAGTCGACGAAGATATTCCTATTGAAAAGAGATATATAATCCAACATAAGAAAAAACGCCAAGTCTACACAATACACAAACCCTAGTACCTTAAAAAAAAAATTCAATGCCCACCAGCAGCAGCGAGGTGTAGAGGATTGGCCCCAGACGATTTTGGACCAAACACAGGCACATTCACATCTGCACCCATTATTGAGAAGCCATCTCACCAGCTTTAAATTATCTCTACAAGCTTCCATATGAAGAGAATTCCAACCCCTGTCATGTGTTTCATGGGAGTTGAGAATCGAACGCCTCCTCATGGGAGATGGGAAACTAAGGAGCCTGCTCCCACCATGATTAGAGTACAAATTTCACACAATAACAGACAATAACCAAACCCTTGAAAACCACAAGAATTGATTAAAAAAAAAACGAAGGACAAACTGCTTGAATTTACATGATCAACTCCATAAAACCCTATA